>JAOEHY010033994.1:2001-24797 GCA_025447955.1 Psilopsiagon aurifrons | reverse complement strand
CTCCAGCCTGGGTACCTTCCATGGGGTGCATCCTTCAGGAGCAGGCTGCTCCAGCCTGGGTACCTTCCATGGGGTGCGTCCTTCAGGAGCAGGCTGCTCCAGCCTGGGTACCTTCCATGGGGTGCATCCTTCAGGAGCAGGCTGCTCCAGCCTGGGTACCTTCCATGGGGTGCGTCCTTCAGGAGCAGGCTGCTCCAGCCTGGGTACCTTCCATGGGGTGCATCCTTCAGGAGCAGGCTGCTCCAGCCTGGGTACCTTCCATGGGGTGCATCCTTCAGGGTCAAGCTGCTCCAGCCTGGGTCCCCTGCAGGGTCACAGCTCCTGCAGCAAACGTGCTCCAGTGTGGGCTTCCCATGGGGTCACAGCTTCCTTTGGGCATCCCTGCTCCAGTCCTTCCTGGGCTGCAGGTGGAAATCTGCTCCCCCATTAACCTCCATGGGCTGTGGGGCACAGCAGCCAACCCATGGGCTGCACCATGGGCTGCAGGGGAACCTCTGCTCCAGAGCATCTCCTGCCTCCTTCTTCACTGACCACTGCCTGCAGAGCTGTTCCTCTCCCATGTTCTCTCTCCTCTCTCTGGCTGCAGCTTCTCACAGGAGCTACCCCTGTAGCCTCCCTCCTACCAAAGCCTCGCCACACAAACCCAGTGCAGCCAGGTAGGTTTGCTGCTGCTGTAGTGTAAGCAGCAGAGCTCACCTGTACTTAGGTAGTACTGGCAGAAGCAATAGGTACATTAACTACAAGGCCAGGCAGAGCCTTACTCATTATTTAGCAGATGTGCTGTTGCCAGCAGGAAAGGCTGCAGCATCTTCTAGAAATGGAAGTTGAATTATTAGCCATGCTAGGAGAGCATTACCACCAGTGTCAAGGGAACTGAGGCTGGGCCAACAGGGAAGTAGCCACATATTAAGGTTTAAATTGTTATTACTTCTAAGTGAAAGGTTTCTGCTGCTGGGAAGTTGCCGAGCACTGAGAAGGCAGAACAAACTGCAATCAGCTCAGCAGAAGATGGATTTAACTCTCTACCTGGCCAGTCCCTTCTTGGAGTCACTTCAAGAGGACAATGCGTGGAACAAAGTTATTAACTATTGTATTTGTTTTTAAACACAATGGAATCCAAAGCAGACACTAGGGACGTGAGCAGGAGCAAAACAGCATCTGTTTCTTCACACAGCACATTTACGTGCCTTGTTGCTCCCTTCCCTTAGCCCCCAGGGAAAAGGGGTGGCACAAATAAGCATTGCAGCTGGGATTACCAAAAAGCTACTCTTGGCAGCAGCCCAATCAGGACGTGGAGTTAACATGAAGGTAATGACTGAAGAGCCTCATTCTGCAGAGCCAGAGCAAATCCTCAGTGTTGAGACACAGACACAAAGAGAGACATGAAAGGGAGAAAAAGAGGCTTTTGATGTAAGCTGCTGTGTTGGGGCCTAGAGCCTTTTGTGACAATGCAGATCACCAAAAGCTCGTATCTACCCAGTACTCCCACTATGGCTGAGAGCCATAAGTTTCCAGACTCCCTAGAACATCAATGGTCAATAGGATTCTGCCTTTAGTGCCTGGAAAACCATCACCATCTGCAGCGGGTGAGAAGGATGCTTCAGTTGCTTTCATGCCTTTATCACTTGCCTTGTTCTCTTTCTAAAGTGTTCATGTTATGTGAATATGTCACACCATTTAAGTACGGAGAATGTTCCCAACCCGTGGACAGTCTGTACAGTGTCCAGGTATGAAATTATTTCAGGATCTAATGCTTAATGTTTTCTAGAACCAGGAAGTTTGCCAAACTGCACCAAAGGACTCGCTTCTCTAGTCCTCTATCCTACCTCTCCCAGCAAGCAACACCGGTTTCTTCAGGAGCAACAGCTTCCACAGGACACAGATCTAGCTAGCTACATGTGCAAGGCCACAGGCACTCAGCTGAAACTGTACAAACATCAGCACCTTTGCTGCTTTACAGTGCCCACATGTGAGAGATTGCTGTAGTGACAGCTCTCACCCTGGAGTACCACCTATGTTTATCCTTATGAGAGCAGCCATAGTCAGCAGCTGCTCGAAGTAATCTTGCTCCTCTCTCATTTCTGGGCTCAGCAGGAGCAGCAGGTCCTTTCATTTGCTTTCATGGCCAGGGTGAGTCCAGCTAACAGCTCTCAAAGCAGCACACAGTGCTCTGCCTGCCTGCTGCTGAAATACCTGCCCAAGACACATGAATGAGCTCAGGTTGGAACTGATGTGCTGACAGCTTCAACTCCATAATCCCACCATCCTCACGTGTGCCTGGATCCTGCTACGTGGTAGCCTCCACTCACCATTACACATTATTTAGGATAAAAGCCCTTAAAACTTAAAGCCCATTCCTTCATCCTTCATCTTACCACTTATGTATCACATAGGTAAGCCCTACTAGCAAAAGTGAGCAGCATAACAGACCACAAGCAGTTGTAAATGATTTCCAAGTCTCGTGTTTCTTTTCAATTTATATGACAACAGCAATTTTTCATGAGCTTTTACACATACCTGACCAATTAATGCATCATTATTATTTCCATTTGTGCCTTCATCTGATGAAGGTGAGCATGCCCTTCTGTATTTTACCACCAAAGGGTTAGCTTGCTTTGCGCTTATTCTGGCCGTGACCTGACCTCACACTGGTGTAACTCTGCTGACTTCAGTGTGTCAGGGGCAAATCAGTGTAACTGTGAAGCTGAGGAATGGCCTTCCAGCAATTCTGAGATCACCAGCTTTTTGTTATGTGGAAGAGGAGCAAGAGGGGAATTTGGGAAGGAAAGCAAGGAGTCCTGGGCTCTAATTTGACCTGCCCTGGCTTTCACATGATCCTCAACTGTTCTCACTGCCTTTATGTTTTTATGCACAGGTCTCCCCCAGAAGAAGTAGCTCTGCAGGAGGAGAACCCTTTTACCTAGCACTGGTACTGCAGAGAACAGTCAGCTAGGAAAGTGTTTTGGATAACTCTGTCTGAGCAAGGCTGCTGAACCTGAGCTCTGCCCTGCCCCAGAGCTTTCATGAAGCACTGGTAAAAGGCAGCTTTGCTTTTCATATGGGAACATGGACACCACTGGCTCTGAATGGGGCTTCCACTTGTCTCCCATACGTTACCTGAAAAATCTGCTTCCACAAGAGAAGAGTATAAAGTAAGAAAAGTGCCTTACCTGCAGGGGAAATGACCTGTTCTCAAACGAAGACAGATCCTATGCAAGCACTTCATGCTCACTGGCAGCTTGTGCTGGCTGCTCCTAAGGGAGTCTTGTTTGTATGAGATTGTTTCCTTCCCCATCTCTCATCCATCATCTCCTCCTTTTGAGAGCTGGAAACTGGCCATCTCTATTTAGCAGGCTTGACAAGCCACCACTCTTCCCACTACTGGTCTTTGCAGCCTGCAGAAGATCCTGTGGGCTCCATTAATTGTGGCTGCTGGTTTTAATTTAAGGCTCACATGCAGGCTCATCATTAAATGGCTCAGAATGGCTTTCCTAATAGGAAAGGCTCAAAGGACTGTTGGCAGGATGTGGGCAACTGAAAGAAGGCGAAAGTTTCAGCCTGGCATTCTTACAGGGGAAAAGGACAAACTCACGCTCCGCAAGCATTCCCTTTACAATTACTCAAAGAAAGAGACACTGCCTCATCTGAATACAGACCTTTATGTTGCACAGTGAGTCCTTGTAGGAGGCTCTCCTGGGAGCTGACAGAATCCAGCTGAGGCTCTACTCAGAGCAGTTTATACACATGCCACTGCAGAAACCAATCTGAGTTTCAAGACTTTTGCCTCACTCACCCTAAACCTTTGTCTAGAAGATAAACCTGCCCCACACTCCATTGACTGCAAGTGTGACCAACCACCTCACACAGTTTTAGGCACACATTTACCTCGGCTGTGTTAAAGTCTGGAGTACCTCACTTCCTCTCACACAGCCTTGGAGGGCTTGCTTTAGGTTTAATGACCACCAGTGAGTCCCTCTAGGCTTTCACATGTGAAAGGTTCCTGTTACCTTTAGTTCTAAAGAAGCTTTCTGCCGTTCTCCAGATCTCATTGCTGCTCTCCACGTTGTCAGCAACTCCTCAGTTTTCCTCCTCACATACTTTACAGCTCTTTCCATTCTCTTCTCACAGCAGGTTCCGTGCAATTTCACCTTGTCTTCTACTTTTTCACCTTCTTCTGTATTTCCCCATGTGATTTCCATTTCTTGCTCCACAGAATGCACCAAAGAATAAGTATCAAAGTTCACAGGTCCTGGTTTTCACCTGCCTAGAACAGGATTTCAGCCCTCTGGATGTTCTTTGGCCAACTGCAGGCTGTTCATATAACCTGACAGACATCAGTCTTCTTCAGGCTCTTGCAGTGTGGATCACCACTTGCTAGACTTGCTAGAGCTGGGCTGCTTTCTGGGCAACCCCAAGTCAAGCAGCAGGACCCTTTTGCTTTGTAGAAGATGAACATCTAATCCAAATGATGAACAGCCTAATCCAACGTCCAGTGAAGTCAATGGAAATGTCGTCACTCAGCTGGCTATGGACAGAGCCCCAGGAAATCCACTGCCATCCAGGCAAAGCTTACCAACAAGCTACTGGGCTGAGGAGCTGGGAAATGCCTTCCATCCCTTCCCTTCTTATGGGCAGTAGCTCCTTACTGGCAGGGATCAGAGAGACAGCAACTTTTTCCACACACACCACATGAGAGGGTAACAAACAAGGAAGGTTATTTCTAAAAGAAGTGGTACAGGCTCCATCCCCAAATTGTGCTCATAATTGTACTCATTAAAAAAGACATGCAGCCACAGGGAAAAGAGAGGCTATCCAATCAAAGAGCATATTAAACATTTTTCCTTCTTCTTTTTCTTCTTTCATTAACCAGAAAACTTCAGCATCCTTTGGCTAGCAAAGGATATCCAGTATCTCCCTAGATTGCAACTTATAGGTAGATTAAAGCCAGTCTGGCTACCCCCATCCCTGAATTGTGTGAGCTAACTGGTGCAACATTTAACCAGCTTCTCCCGCAGACTTCGTAGCCGTGGCTGTGCTGCTTGCTGTACCTGCACGGGGTGGCAATGAGTAGCAACAACATCACAGGTCAACCCCAAATTCGACTTCTTCTGTAATAAAAGACATCTTAATTCTGATCTGAACAAAGAATCTTAGCAATTCTAATTCAAGAAACTGCTGCCAATGCTTTCTCAGTTTTATTAATGCAGTCCATCATAGCTTTGTGAAAGGATCCCAGTTCTCTGTTCTCCACTGCTTTTTTACAGAGTTCTTTATCTTTGTCCTCTCCATACAGTCATTTTTCCCTTACTAGGGTCCAAAGAACCCTACTTCCTGTCTGTCTGGAATCAACATTCTTATTTAGTGACATGGAACCATGGTGTTTACACATTGCCATACAACTGTAAACTTACTGGAAATTATTATAACCTCAGCCAGAGAACCCCATCTGTCACCCAAAGTTGCTATGAGGCAATTAATGCTGAAAAAGCAGTAGCTACAGCTTTTCATTAAAGAAACTTAGAAGCAATGCGTATATAATGATGCTAATACAGCAGCATTCCTCATGCTGACCTACAGAATACAGAGAGAGAACTGCTGGGGACACTCGGAGGTGTGCTAACAGACCACAGCAGAGAGCCTGTGCTTTGCTTTATGAGCGTACCGATTCTCTTGCTGTGATGGGTACAAGCTATTTTTGGACCAAACCAAAAACCTCACCGTTAAAATGTGCTGAAGGACATGATCCCATTACAAGCAGCAAGGAGTTCTCAATAACAGAAGTACAGGGGATTGAGCCACCGTTTTAAATGAAACATTATTTACTGTCAAGTCTTCACGGCTGCAGGTGTTGAGGACAGCAAAAATAGCCTCACAGCAGTGCCTAGGAGTGAGCTGACGTGACAGGGCACTGTGGCACTCAGCAGGCCACAGCATGCCAGGTGATGCTTGTCTGCCCCGAGCAGGGCAGTGCTCATGATCTGACCAGCCTGTTGCAGGCTGACAGCTCCTGCTGCTGCCTAAGTGTGCTTCTGAATGACAAGTGCCCTCAAAAGTGTGTGAGAACCATGCTGCCATTCAGCAGAGAGTCTAATTTCTGCATTCATGGTTTTTCTCCAGCAGCCTGCATTCTCTGCACTGTAGAAATGGGCTGGGGCTTTGTCTGGTGTAATTGTCAAGGAGAGTTACAAGTCACTTAAGCTATTTGTGAATGTGCATGTCTAAACATCACTGCTAGCTAGAGTAACAGGAGAGTCAGAGTGTACTACAAGGTGCTGCAACACAAAAGAGAAACAAAAGTGGTACCATTTGTACCAGGGAAGGCTTGAAAGCCCTTCTATGGTGCACATGGCTGTCACTTTTTCTACAGCTAGTAGCCCTCAAAAGACTTTTTGTAATGAAACTTTGAAATTGAGAACACACACAAAAATACCGCTCTCACCTCCCCAGCATCTGTGTAGTTTGTAATGTATGCTTAGAGCTTCAACCTTTTAGAAAGCAGGTCTCTCTGATGCATTTTACATCTGCACTCTGTTTGTAAGGGGGTAAAGAAGCAAGAATTCAGCATGAACTCAGCTCCAAGCTCCTGTATGAATGAGAAAGGTATTTTTCAATCACTAGCCAAAATATGAGGAGAAAAGTTAGCTGACCTAATGGGTACCACTTCATGATCTACCGTAGAGCTGCATTCATAGAAAACAGATTTGCCTCACCAAAGTAAATAAAAGATCTGTGTTGATTAACTGCAGATGAAAATCCAGTCCGCAGATCTTAAAGAGAAAGGGATGGAAGGGCCTAGAGCTCTAATAATGCCTGGGACTCTCTACAGAAGATAAACTTTGTGTTATCTGCAGAAGCAAAAGGGTGGGTGTTACTCAAATCTGCTTATGAAGCAGAGTAGCATTTTACAGTTTGTCTACTTACGAGAGCAAATGAGTTCCATCTGCTGAGAAACAGGACTATTTTCATGCCAAATTCCCACTCGTGCTCTAAACAGCGTTTTCTAATAGCAACCCTCTATGAAATACAACCTACACTGGACTGTTACCTACACCTGCTGAAGAGGGGAAGTTAAACCACACTGATCTGCTCTGTTTGCCTGACTTGTCATTAAAACTCCTACATCTTGCTCAGCTCTTGCTGTGCTGGATCAAACACACCTTCAGTTCTGTATCTTTCTTTGATCCCTGCAGACTGCAAAGCCATGTTTCCAGCCAGGACAGAGAGACCTAAACGATTCTTCCCCATTCCTTCAGCCATGGAAATGAGAGTTCAAAAGGCAACACAGGTAAATAGTTTTCCTGTTACTGAAACTACTTAAACCATAGGAAAAATAAGTAAATAAGTAAATCGACCCCTGTATTGCTGCATAAAACAATAGCAGCAATAGCATCCAATGGAAGGCTCCATGAAAGGCTTTCAAAATTAAAACTCAGAGAGATCCCCAGCTCCTTTCTCATATTCTACTGTCACTGTAGCTATACAGTGTTATTAAAAGAACAGTCATGTACAAACTAGTTTCTAATACTGCCATTCACTGCAGATACTTATACCCACAGGATTATTTAAAGTAAGAGCTTGAAACTCAGACCCAAAAGCCTATTTCACCTGTTGTCAGGTCCACAGAAGTTCTGAGGGTTTTATTCAAATGCAGTGGCATAGACCAGGCAAAGTGCTGTGAAAATGGCTGAAAAGGACTGATTCTTCTGTGAAAGCAGGAGTAACTCACTGCATCATAAGGTGAGAATGCATTTTAACAGATGCCTGTACGTTTCTATTCAGTACTGAAGCTTGGTTAAGGTATCTATCAGAAAGAATGTTGACCGGAGATCCCCAAAGTCCCACTCTGTCTCAATTCACTGCTCAACTATTAACGTGTACTGGAGAACACCAGGACCAGTGTTAAAGTTTGGTCTTTTGTGACAGGAGTTAATTAAAAATACACATTGCTTTAGAATTAGCACCAGGAAGAAGAATGCCAAGTTAACAGCTTGAAAACTTGAGCCTCTCTTTGTAGAGATCACACACAGCACAGCGAGCAACCGGCAGAGCTCAGGGAAAACTCAGTCTTTTCTTGCATGAACCACCTACAGCCCATCCACAGAGAAGCACAAGCAACGAAGAGTGCTGCCTTAAAACAGGTTTTAACCAGTGTGTTAGCACCAAGTGATGTACAGTGCATAGTGGGTTCTCAGTTACACTGTCGTCACTCCACAGCTATCTGACCGCTGTTAGTGGCACCACGCTGGGGTTACTAAACATCGGGGCTACACATGGAAGACACTTAGTAGGCCAGGTATCTAATCTGAGAGATCTTAAACACGAGTGGGATAAGCTTAAAGCAGCATAAACCACGCTTTCCTGCCTACTCTTTATGTAACCGGTCACCCAGGGCTCAGCCATACGGGTAGCCGCTCCCGAGCCCAGCCTGGGATTAGAGCTGGAGCCCCTCAGCCCCTTCCCTGCCCACCCATCCCTCCTCACCTCGGGCAGCGGTGCTCCTGTGCGGACGGAGGGAGCCAGGCTCGCCGGAGAAAAGAGGACAGGGCTTGAAGTGAAGCCCTCCGGAGCGGCACCGCCAGCTTAAATCCGCACTGGGGTAGGGATTAGCCCTGATGACGAGGGATAACAGCTGGGTTTACAGCGATGCTTTTGAGCTATTAGGGCTTGGCGCGGTACCTCTACAAGATACCCGTCAAAACCAATGCGCTTCGGGACTCGCACAGAGCTCGGTGCCTGTTCAGAAGTGCCTCCAAACCCTGAGAACTTTGTGGGTTTTTTATGGGCAGCTGAGCCGCTTCTGTGGGCGGAATTCACAGAACAATCCGCACTTCATGAAGCGGCCGCGGTTTGACCCCTCAGCCGCCATCCCCCATCCCAGCGCCTCACTGCTCCGGGGCGCGCAGGAGCTGCTCTGCTCGGGCAGCGGTACCCGGCAAACGCGGGCGCTGGGACGCCCCGAGGTCCGCCCCGCTCGGCGCCACCTCCGTCCCCCCGCATCCCGCGGCCGCCGCCTGCAGCGTCCCCTCCTCCTTACCGCGGTCACCCGCTCCCGACCCGCAGCCGCCGCCGGGGCAGCACCGCCTCAACGCCGCCCCTCCGCCGAAGTTGAGCGGAGCCGCCGCCGGCTCCAGGCGGGGGGAGGCGCGTCCGCCGCCCCCCCGCAGGAGGTTGTTGTTGCCGTGGCGACCACGCTAAAGAGGTTTGACCCTGGGGCGGCGCGCTCCCGGCCCCAGGGCGCGGCCCCGGGACGGCGCCGACCCGCGCAGGACCTCGCTCCGTAGATTCAATGGGCGCTGATAAATAACGGTGGAACCGCGGGGGCACAGAGCCGTTTGGGCTGAAAGGACCTTAAAGCTCACCCAGCTCCAGCCCCTGCCACGGGCAGGGACACCTTCCACTGGAGCAGGGTGCTCCAAGCCCCTGTGTCCAACCTGGCCTTGAACACTGCCAGGGATGGGGCAGCCACAGCTTCTCTGGGCACCCTGTGCCAGCGCCTCGGCACACTCACAGGGAAGAGCTTCTGCCTTAGATCCAACCTGAACTTGCCCTGTTTCAGTCTGAACCCATCACCCCTTGACCTATCGCTGCAGTCCCGGCTGAAGAGTCCCTCTCCAGCATCCTTGTAGCCCCCTTCAGACACTGGAAGCTGCTCTGAAGTCCCCACACAGCTTCTCTTCTCCAGGCTGAACAGCCCCAATGTTCTCAGCCTCTGTCCATACGGGAGGTGCTGCAGCCCCTGAGCATCCTCATGGCCTCCTCTGGACTTGCTCCAACAGCTCCATGTCCTTCTTACGTTGGGACACCAGCACTGCACACAGTGCTGCAAGTGGGGTCTCACCAGAGCATAGGGGCAGGATCACCCCCTCAACCGGCTGGTCTCACTGCGGTGATGCAGCCCAGTGCATGAGGGGTTTCTGAGCTGCGAGTGCACAATGCCTCATCTTCAGTTTCTCATCTACTGAACTCTCATTTGTTTATCATCAGGGCTTCGAGCAGTACCTAGAACTGTCCAAGGGGCTTCAGTCACGGGTCATAGGTTTCCTTGGGTTCAGAGGAACAAAGAATGATGAGGGGCTGCCATGGGAGCTAGGATGGAATGAGGGAGGTGAAGAGGAGGAGGATAAAGATGGAGATTTATGCAGTTGGCAAGGTGAAAGACATGCAGTGTCAGAGGGAATAGCTCCATCTGCGGAACAAGCGTGTTACAAGAATGATCCTGTGCACTGGGAGCTGCAGGGGATGTGTGTGGATTTGGAAAACCAGGAGGAGTGGTTGTGTTTATTAAAAGGTCGGTGAGGAGAGTTGTGTTTAGTGAGGGGTCAGTGAGGTGAAGAAGAGTGAAAAGTGGCCTGGAGACCATGTAGGTCTGTACAGTAGATGCATAAATCAGAACAGAGCAGCTAAACATTGTGGGTTCAAAGATGCCAAGTGCAGTCTAAATTAAAATGTATGAGGACTTTCTTTTCCTTTCGTCTAGTTTATTATTAGATCAAATAACAAAACCAGACTAACAAAGAGATTAGAAGCATTTTCTGCTCTAATCATCTGTGGAGGATTACGTGTCTGTCCCAAGCCCCAGCCCAGCCCAGCATACTACCCAGTTTGCTGAGGTTTATTACCTTCTGGCTGTGCTCTGCTCAGCATGGGATTGTTGAGTTTTAATTCAAAGCCATCTTAAATGGCCAAAGACCTTTACATTTTTACCCATTAAAACTTCTTTCGGCAGTCATCAACTCTGACTAATGCAAAACAAACCCCATAATGAAAATACTTAGGGACCAGGAAAGTGAGTTCTTATATTTTCAGTGTGGTGAACTCATGGGAAATTCCTGCCATGAATTCGAGGCAGTGATGACTGGGGAATGTCTTCGGGAGCATTTCTTTGTGATATATGAGTCACAATGAAAAAAGTCATTAATCTCTCCTCTACCTTATTAAGCAGTTGAAACCAAGGATTCTCCTACCGTTGTTCTGATAGGACTTACCTGATCAGTCAGCATTCAAACAATAGGTAAGGTAGACAGGGCAAAGATTCATTCCATGGCACATTTTCCATGGGACAATTCCATGGTTATCGAGTTTCACCATTATCATTTGTAGTGCTGTCCAGCCGGGATTGCTGTTTTGAGTGGTTGATCAGGTGCTGCCCTGACCGACATGGGCACATTGCAAACACCAAGCTGCAGCCCCCTGTGATGTGAGCTGTACAGCCTTCACATTTCAGTGCCAAAGTCACATTCCTCTGGCACTAAAGAGGGGCTTCTTCAATCTGCATGGGTCCAAGCACAAGCAAAAGATCTCAATCACTGATAAAAGTCAAGTATAATGTGGTAGGGTTATATCTGGCCTCCGGGATTTTGGCTAAGCTGGTGAAGCATACCAATGAATGTAACAGGGCTCACAGAGGGAACAGTGCCTTTCTCACAGGCTTAAAACCCTGCTTAGAAAAGTGCCACTTTCAGAGCTATTTGTCATATTTTTGTAGTGCTTGTTTTTGCTCAGCAAAGCGGTTTATCACTGACTGGGGAGGTCTTCTTCCTGCTGTTTGCTTCCAATCCAGTCAGCCCACCCACACAGAAGTGCACTATAAGCAGGAAAGAGAAAGTTCATTCAGTCTTCAGCAGCAGACACAGCCTTTTCGTGGCTGAGGCTCCTCTGGGAAAACTGGCAATGCCACCCAGGCTTTTCCAGGGAATGTCTCTTTCTTTTCCTCCTCGCTGTGGGGCTGCCCCTTTCTCCCTCCACTCGGTTGTGGGCATGAGGCTGTGCCCAGCAAGGCTCGGATTTGGTACTTCAGCTGCTGTGGGGTGTCCCCTCACCCCAAAGGTATCACACTGCCATCAGGGACCACGATCCAGAAGGTTAAAAATATCAACTCAGAAAATAGCATCTTGGGTCAGTAAAAGAGGCAGACACTTGGATATTGTGTTCCAGGGCACAGCTAGATGAAGAACACGGTACACAGGTCTTTCTCAGGAAAACATCTTGCAGAAAGAGTTGTATTTCGTCAAGGACTTCTGTCTTAGATAAACACACCATAATGCCATTGCAAAAATAGTTCTTGCTATAGTGAAAAGCATTTCTCCTGCACAAGCTCCTGAGAGAGAGGCCTGTTGCTGTATCTGAGTAGGCTCTGATGTTTGGTTTTCGCTCTTCTCTCATTTAGAAGATGACAGTTGCTATGGTTTACTAAACCCTAGAGATCCTGAAGGCATTGAAAACAGAAGCACAGGGTGCTACACTGCCAGGAGTGGGAAAAGGTCACTTAAAATTAGTATTAACTAAAGGAAGAAATTTAAAGAAAGAAAATCAGGCAGAAGCAATGACTTCAGACAAAAGATTTGTGTAACGGACGAGTATTTAGTGTGAATGAGCCTCCAAGCTAAACATTTCAAAGTGTACTAGGAAAGCAATAGAAAACGTTTACTTCACTGTAGGGAGGTGGAAGGAGTTACTATTAGGAGCACTATGCCCCTAACCTTGATGGCACTAGGAAGTGACAGCCAACACATTTCGTCTTTGCCGCAAGCATTGCCCACTCAGTGCAGTCAGCTTTAACTGCTTATTCCACCTGATACACTGTGATCAGTGAAGAGAGGCTGGATCTGCACTCTTGTGTACTACAGAACTCTGTTGCAGCCACTGTAGTTAGCTACGGCCCTCAGAACCACTGACAATCATTCATGGAGACTACCCAGAACACAATAACCAAATAACCTTTCAGCCCCTTCTCCCTGAAACATCCTTTAAGCTGGGGATTCAGAGCTGGCAGAACCACTGATGCTTTTGCCTCTGTGCATCTGAAGTAGGCAGCACCAGAAAACCTGATAAGCAGGTGTTAAAAAGTTGCTCCTTCCTTCTTGCTTTTGTGTTCACCACCATAAAGAATCATTTAAATGGAAGTGTAATGGTCTGTTTAATTGTGGATTAACTCCAGTGAGCAACTCAACAAATATTAACTCTGTATTTTTAGCGCTGGGAGTGAAAATGATGAAGTGCCATGAAATATTCAGCCAAAAACCAGATGTAGAAAGGCAAGCTGAGCAGCAAAAATTACAACACAGATGGTCGTGATAAATTAATTGAAGACACTTAGGCTGCAAGGGGGGAGATGCAAAAAAACCTGCCATAGAGCCTAAAAGTAGACAGATGTCAAAAATATCTGTGATTATGCATTTAATTGCACTCTCTATGATTGCTTGATTCCTAATGTGCACTACTAACAAACAGTAACCTCCAAAGGGTATTATGAAGGTTGCTGGCTTTTAAAATGACCACATCTCAAAGGCTTTCACAGTCCCTTGTATCACCTTTTTACAGGGGTAGTATGTTTTTCAGCTAGAATCTTCATTATGTGACAAAAACTGCTTTAGTACTAGAGATGGAAACGCTTTCACCCCATATTTAAAGGGGTTTTGCCTCTGTCTTACCCAAATATGTGTTGTTAAACTGATGCAAATCGAACTGACAGCAATTCACAGATTTTCATTAGTCGCAGGAGGTCCTGAATTGTTTGTTCTCTTGCATCCAAAAGTGAATTTTGTACTGTCCAAACTTCAGTGCAATAGGAATTTTGCCATTAAATTCAACAGGAGCAAGACTTTGGCCACACACTGAGTTTGCTCCAGAATCCAGAGGGGATTTGAGCTGATTTACAAGGGAATTAAAAACAAAACAGTGATTGGGAAGAGGAAGATGACAATGCTGTAGTTTCTTTTAATACAAATGCAGAACATAGAATCCAGTTGTTGCTCCACACAGTGTATAACCTAATTATATCGCTGAAACTTTATGGGGTGTCTTGTGCAAGAAATACTACCTTTATCAGACACATGCCTTCAGGAGACATCAGCAGGAAGACAGAAGCCAAGTGTATCTGTGAAACTGCTTTGGGGATATGAGACTGGAGGACACAACAGCAGAAGGATCCTATGGAGGCAAGAACTGAAAACTCAAACAAGTCCCAGTGGGATCACACTGTTTGCGTAGTGCCTCCCAAAGAACATTGTGCCAACTCTTCCCACCCTGAAGCGGGCAGAGCTCTGGAGCACGCCTGTATCCTTGATAGGTCTAACAGATGCTTCTTTTAAACACTTAAGAAAAGATGCAGGGTCCAAAATGTCCCTGTCACTACTTCCTCAGGCCTTAAAGCCTACATACTGCAGTTAAGGAAGTAGGGTTACCCTTTTTCTATTGCTAACAACAGCTTAAGAATAAAGGTTTCTGAAATGATGGTGTTTCAGAGGGGGGGAGCCCTGTGGACGTTTGAATTAAGAACACGTTCCCTGGAGTACCACTTATAGCCATGTCATCACCCACATAGCACATGAAAAACACCAGGATCTAAGTAGGTTTCAACCCAGCCTTTGGGCTGCTCCTCACACTGCTCCACCAAGCTTCCAAAACTCAAATACTGGCCATGAGCATCAGATGCCTTTTGGCACAGCTAGAAACAAAAGCTGGCACACTGCAACCCTCACACGGGCTTGGCCCTGGAGAAGTCTTTCCCTTCAGGGAGGCTGCTCCCTGCTTTCCCCATACTCTCTACACTTAGAATCAGAGTCATGGAACAGTTCATATTTAAAGCCAGAAGAGCCTGAGTGTTGCAGGGGCAAGGGGACATTCTAGTTGCTGCTTGTGGGTCACGATAACCCATTAAAGTTGGATCACAAGGGTGGGGGACCTGGGGAATTCTGGCACGAGTTTGTATTTTTGGTTCTTATTAAACTTGTCCTCTTTAAAATGTGGACTCTCCAGGTATATCTGAAATGCCTTGAACGTAATTCCTTCAGTTAAACACCCATTTTCCAAAAGATATGTAGCATTACCCACCCACAGACCTGTATTTCTTTCAGCGTGGGAGCTCAACATTTGAAACTCTAATCCCACAAATGCTGAGATTTATTCTAAATCTGGAGCCTGTGATTTATTTATTTATTTGAAGTTTCATTTAAATTCAACTCAACAATTGCTCTTTCCTTACAGCCAGCCCCAGGCCACCCCATTCATCCATTACCCAGCATTATGCTGAGACCATCAGCAACTGAAGACAGTACATGCCGCAGGGGGCCTTCACTGGGGAAGGTGTTAAACGCAGTGATTTAGCAATAGCACATGTTTTTAGTCTCTTAAGCAGACGGTGATCTATGGAAGCAGATGCATCTAGTAAATTGTATTCGCAACACGTAGAGAGTCAGCTCAATCAGTCCTGAGCCTCTGTGCCCACAACTGAGTTGTAGTATCTCACTATGGCACAGTCCTGCACAGCACTCTAAGGTTAAACTCCATACCTGCGGTGTGGAGCAGCAAATAAATGCAAGAGAACATGCAGAGGGTGCTGGGCAGCAGCTATCAAGATGTATTTGAAATAACTCAGGCTCAGCCTAGTTGAGATCTTCTAATTTGATGCTTATCTGCCACTCCACCCTGCAGTATGACAGAAATCCTCTGGAGCCTGCCAGTAAAATGTTCTACATCAGAACTCAAAATACTAATTATTTGACAAGCTAGGGCTCATTTTCTTATCGTTGCAGCCGTCAGGTTTCTGTTGTGATTATAAATGGTTAAGCAAGCTGTATAGTAGGAGACGTAATCTGCTGTAATACTCCGTGGTCTGATGCACGCACCTAGATTGGAGTGTTACTTAAGCTTTAATCCTCGAGAAATCAGTGATTACCCACAGGGACAAATGGAGGGCTGTTTATAGTGTAGTTGCTAGACAACAGTGCACCATTTAAAGCCTGTTTGTCCAAAGATTAAGCGCGTTTCTGAGGCTAACAACTTTTCCAACAACCTGCTTATGAAAAACTGAATTTAAAACATGCAGGTTTGAAGAGGGAAGAGAGTCACAGCATTATTTATTGGCAGTTTCAGTGACACGGGGAAACAGTGAGTGTGGTGCAGAACATAGAGAAAAAAGCTCATAGGGCTTAGCCTGCAAAGAAGCAACAAAGGAGCAGCCCGGTGGGGACTATGCACAGGTTCTTGTCACCACTCTGCACCCCCAAGGTCTGCATTTCCTCAGCATTCCTATAGGAGTGCCACTACTTGAATGCTCTAAAGCCGTCCATGGGCTCCCTCACAGAGAAGAGCCAAAAACAGTAAAAAATGGCAATATATACCATTAAATCCATCTTTCCCCCCCTTTTCCTCTCCTGCGACAGTTACAGTGACTACCTTAGCTCCTTCTGGCGAGGCAGGATACCTAAGTGGTGTGACATTGGGCTGCATTTATCAAGATCTCTTTGGAAACGCTCAGCTACAAACTACAGTGCTAATGTCTAACTTAACTGCTGCTTCCTTATATACTGCAATGCTGTCACACACAGTTTTGCCTCTTCCTAGAGTTTTTTGTTGTCTCTTTGACTGCATTGTCTTTTCCTTCTTCCCAATACAGAAAATGAAGCAAGGAAGGAATATGGGTGGGAAGGGGAGGGGGTTCTGTGCATGAAAGAAGCAGGAGGGGAAGAAAGCCAACAGGGGCTCGGAAAAGCGGGATTTTCCTGACCTGTCCTTCAGATCAGGTTTTTAAGGAGCAAGTGTCTGGATTATAGAGCCTTTACAATATATGGCCCCTGTGTTGCTTGGCAACTTTCTGAAATAGCCTTGGGGTTTTGCAGAGAAGGAGCTGTTTGAAGTGTACATGAGTGCTTCACAATCCAACACTCTGAAATGACCTTCTCCATGGTCTTCTTAATATATGGCAACAAGACTGCCCCTTTTCCTGTTTTTGTTGTAAAGTTCAGGTAGGACCTTACAGACACTTGGTGGCTGAAATGCCCTCTTACGGCCTCTCCTACATGGAGAAATTCAGCCAGTTGGGGCAACTGCCCCACAACTTGTGCAGAACCAAAATCCTGTCCTTCCAGGCCTTATTTTTGCTGCCCCACGGACATTCAGGGGCTGTTTTTGTGGTGAAAATTCACTCCCTCAAACAAGGATTTAAGGATAATGTCCACTTTGCTGCCAGATAAAGGTAGAATCAGCTTCGGTCAGTCCTTCACAGCAAGAAGGTCATTGCAAAATGATATACTCTCCAGTCAGTCTTCATTGGACACTAATAAAAATACCCAGTGGAGCCAGGTCCATAGCACATCCCTGTGAGACCTTATCTGAAATTACCTCTTACAATGAGATAGGGGAACCAGAGAGAGCTCTGAGAGTGGTTTTTCAACCAGCACTTCTTTGTTACGGTACTTCATCTACACCACAGCATCCCTAGTGCATCATTAGCTTCTAAATGGTGGCACAGAAAATCTGTGCAGCTGAGAGCAGGATTTGGCCTGCATATTACTAAGATTTGCAGTTCTGGTCCGTGCTGGTGCAACAGCCATCAAGTTGAGGACTATCCATTCTTAGCTTGAGGAATGGCATTAATGCACAGCATTGTGAGAAGAGCAGAGATACACGGCCCCCAAAGCACCGCCTTCATGTGAGACGAAGGCTGTCAGGGGCCAGCTGTAACTCCCAGGCCACCCATTTAGACATATGTAGACAAAACCTCCAAAGCACCTCACGCACATCCTCCCAGGCTGAAGCTACAAACCTCAAAGTCAGAGGAAGAGTCGATCCTGGATTATCTGCATGAACTTCAAGGGATAAATGGGAACCAATACAGACTTTGTTGAAGATTTCCTCCCCATAGACGAGCCAGGCAGACTGCAGTCACTCTACCAGAGCATTTTGTTCCTTTCCTATGGTTAGTGACTCAGGAAGAAAGCTCAGCGTATGCAGGCTCTGGTTGTGCAAGGCACTGAGCTCCCTGTGTCCCTTCCCTACCAGGAGAACCCAGAACATGAGCCATATCCACACTTATGCCCGGTGTGGAAAACACTGGTTTCGCAGGTAGGGTCATTTGTTGATATAAAGGGACTGGAGCTGCTGAAAAGCTGAGGACTGGGTGATCAGGCAGCTCTGCAAGCAAGAGCTGAGGCAGTTCTTTCCACATGCAAAAGCTGTCCATCCCCTTATATCAAGAGAAGACAGCCATTCCCTCATGGAAGTTTGCAAAAAGCCCCTGATCATCCCCATTCAACTTGGCCCTCAATATAGTCTCTGAGCCACTGTAGCCCCTTGGGCTTTCCACAGGGGAAAAGTCAGTCTGAAGCGCAGCAGTGGGCACTGTTCCTGGTCCAGCCTCAGAGAGGGTCACCCTCTGCAGCCCCCATTTCCAGTGCTTGTGGTCTGGAGAGAATGGCTACACATGGAGATGGGCACGAAGCCTGAGCTGTGCTCCCGGGCTGGGGAAGGACCCCTTGGAGGGGATGGAATCCTTCATAACAATGGGCACACAAACCAGCAACGGCTCTGCCTGTTTGGAGGTGGATACTGCAGCTCTGCTTACCAAGGGCTGATGGCCTGCACGTGGTGCCGGTGACAAATTCACACCAGGTACTTTCCCAACTCGTTGCCTACCTGGAAAGGAACGGTTTGCAAATGAAAGCCTCTCTTCTGTCCTGAGTGAAATGGTGCTGTGGAATGGTAACTTCCTCACGCCTTGCCTTCCAGAAGGAAGAGACAGTTTCATTTGAGAACAGCTCCTGCAAGGACAGTTATTCTGCTGTAAGACTGCTTTCCCCCAGTTCTCCCAAATAACATATTCCACAGTATTCAATTCTGTCTTTCCTTTGTTTCATACAGACAAGCCTCAAGTGTCAGCAAAGGTGAACCAGAAACTGGAATGACCAGGCTACTGTCTTGGAGGGGGAAGGCTGGGTGCTGCTGTCCCTGAGGAGCTGTTTTAGCAGAACCAGAGAGATTCCCCTGGAAAATTACTGACACAAAGTGAAGTGCAAACCGAGCAACCCATCCATTTCCAGCTGCTTATTGCCGAAATGAAATCATCTGTCAGCAAGGAGGACAGAAACACACAGCATGTTGTCCTTGCTTGACAGCTCGGATCATCTTCGGTTTGCCAGCAGGGTCCAGCACAGCTTCCTGCAGGCAGTGACCAGGTTGCTTTGGCAGAGAGGGCTCTTAATAGGGAAGTGCACACACAGCCATGATGCTGAGGAGCAACACAACTTCTGGAGTGAGATTTTAGTGGCGGCCAAGCTGCAGCATCCAAAGCAGTGTCTGACTGCAGCCTTCGCTTCCCCTCCAATCGCTGGTAGGTCATAGCAGAAAGCAAACTGTCCCAGTGGTGGGGGTCTGTGAAGGAGCTGCTGGAATATAGGGTTGTTGGACCTGAGGAGTGGTTTCAGAAGCAGCAGATTGACTCCTTGGGTTGTGGTGCCCAGCAGCAGCTCCTCTCCTTGCCAAGTGGTATGTCTTCACACAGCCCATGAATGTGCAGATGACACAGCTTGTGGCGCTGGTCTTCCTCTACTGCCAAGGGGTGCAGGAGCATCTCCTCCTCCAGGATCTCAGCAGGTCCCTGGATCACTGGGGCAGCTGAGCCAGAGAAATGAGCCTTGGCACTGCCTACTTTGCCTTGGTTATCTGATGTGCTTACGAGAAAGTTGCTGTGACAACATAAAAGTCTTGATATGGGGATATACCAGCCCCAGCCTCTGCAGTGCCTGTATGGGGACACCACTCCTCAGTTGCTGTCTTTCTCTGTCTTGGTCTTTCATAAGTCTCAGTAATCTGGAAACAGAGCAGGGCAACCTTGTGATCTGCGCCGAGTTACAATGGTTCTGGCTCCCCCTCAGAGCTCAACCCTATATCCTAATAGGAAACATGGTGCAGAGAGGCTCTGGGGCCAGACCCTGGTACCCATGCTGACCATCCTCCTCACAGGAACTAGGAAGCTTCTTGTCCTGCACAGCTGGAAAGCTGTTCCATTTCACAAAGGGCTTCCTAACATCTTATGGCTGATCTAGTGATTATGGAGGAGCAGACAGGCTAAAACAAACAGTGCAGCAGCAGTTTGCACTCTATCGTGAAAGAGCATGTGTGTATGTGAGATTGAGTCCCATTCTAGAAGGTCAAAGAGCAGTCCTTAGCAGGCTTAATGCTTCAGGGCTTTTTCCTTCTATGAGGTACATTTCATACGGCTGCAGTTCAGTAACTGTTAGTGTGAATGACTTGATATTCGCACTAATAGCTAAGGTGCACAACTACACTTGTTCTGACTTCACTGTGTTCACGCCAGCATGGGATCTAGCCCATGCATACATCAGAGCAGTCTCTGGCTTGGGATGCCTTTGCCCTCTATTTACTCTCATTTCAGCCCCGCTCTGAGCAAGTTCCCTGTGCCTGTCACACACTGAAGATTCAGACTGAGATGAGCTCCAAGCAGAAGGTCAGATTTTAACCCAGCTCAGCCACAGAAAGCTGAGGTCTCTTCTTTTTGCTGTAAATATTTATCCAGCACATTCCTGATGCTTTGGGAGATAATGATAGAAGATTAGAATGATTATGATCTCTGCAAGGAGTGGCTTACTGTGATTCATAAAACACAACTCAGCCAGAATGAACCTAGTCTTGTACCAGCAGCGGAAGTGCAAGGAAGCTGAAAGGGGCAAACACTGGTGTGTTTTCATCAACAGGGCTACAGGAGGATTAGTTCTGTGATGTCTGAGTCTAGTGTTCCAGAAACTGCCTGGCCTCTGCACAATAATTCATTAACTCTACTGAAAGGCTTTGCTATGGATTTGAAAAGGGCCACAAGAGAGTGGCCAAAAAAATCACACTGACTCATGGGGCCCAATTCTTGGCATTCAACTGATGCTCATTTTATGCTAGCAAGAGAAAGCTGGAAGATGGAGGTGGGCACCCATGGGCACTATGATACTTTATGAAGAAGCAGGGCCAGCCCTCAGAAATGGCTGAGGCAGCTACACAAGGGAAAGAAAAACGATCGAGTAGCAGTAAGCAGAAGTATTCACTGAGCCTGTACTATAGTGCTGCTTTCCTCCCTTTCCCCCCCAGCCCATCATGCCATACCGGTGCTTGAAAAAGACAGATAAGTGCAGTTCCGAGTTATTATACCAACTGCAATGAAATCATAGCACCAGTGAGAAATGCTGTTTCCAGCAGAAACACATCGGTCACCTCTCACAGGGGTTTCAGCATCCTGATTCAGACGGCTCTGTGACAGGATTTACCTGCACATTTATCCTTTAAGGTGTTTCCTGGCTATTAGAACTCTTATTTGGCTCAGTGGGTGGTTTATTTATTCTTTATGGAAGCTGTATCTGTCTGAGAACTGGTCTTCTTTCCAGCGACCTAACAGTGCCATATGGAGAGCTTCTCGCCTGCCATCTGCTGCAACCTGGCTGTGGAGGCAGCAATCATTCAGTTCCCACTGACACTCAGTCCTTGAGGTGTGTGCTGATTACCCATAACAGTTCAATAAGTCTTACTTGTGATGTGCACAACTATCCAATAAGCAGAGGATTAAGACCATCTGTCTCATTAATGGCCCAGATTCCTAAATGGGGATGATGCCCTGCCAATGCAGGTAGCTCCTCTGAGGTTACCACAATGCAAACAATTTATGGCAGCCAAGGATCCGACCAACATTCTGAGCCTGCACTTCACAGATGCAGCGCTATGGTCTTCTGCTTGGCAGAGGGCACCCTTTACACTGCCAAGTGTGGTGTGACTGCTGGGATAATGTTTTGGCAGCGTGCAGTGAATGATGCGTGATGTGAGGGATGGCAGCCTGTGCACAGCATGTTGCTTACCACATACCTGAGAAGCATGGAGTCCCGGAATCTGTAATGAGCAGGATGAACATGACTGTGTGCACTCTTAGCATGATCTGGGGTGATTTAATGACAGACCCATCTAAGAAAGGGGGAAGATGCATAAGCATTCCATGCACAAGTTACACACATTGGGCACTACAGGAGTCAGGAGTTGTGCTGCAGGTACTGAATGCAAGGCACAGAGGCAGAGATCAGTATTTCAGGTCAGCAAGAAAAGGAAAGGAATTGAAAGGACAAAGATAAAGTGCAATCTCATCACTGCAGATTGCACTGCATGGCTCTGGAGCACCTTGGTTTTGAGGTGTCTGAAAGCAATAGAAAGAGCTATTTCTAAATAGGAACTCCTGCTGTCCTCTGTGACCAGGTATCACTACCCCTTGTCCTGCCACACAATAACCTTAAGACCAGGGGGGTTTAAACACCTACTTAGCAGCCACTTTGAAGGGGACAAAATTGAAGGGTCATAGAATCTGGTTTTAATAAGTGTGCAATAAGGAAACCTAAAAAGAGAAAGCTCCTGGCTCTGAAGTTGAAGATGCTCAACCGTAAGATGGTCCAATACCTTTAAACTAAAACTGTGCTAGTTTTACCAGCAGGTTTCACATCAGGCACCTATTCAGGCATTACCCTAAGTCACTTCAGATCAATGGTTGTGAAAAGCCAAGCCCTCTTCTCACTCTCCACGCTGGCTGCAAGGTTACACCAGGCGCTGATGCTGAGAGGAGACCTTATCTCTGCTACAGGCAGCTGAATCTCCACTGGAGCCAGCACTGCTGCCCTGCTCCCTGTTAAGAGCTCTACTTGGTCTAACGAAATCAAATGGGTAGAAAGCAGCTCTGCTGCATCAGCTGCCCTGCAGCAGCTCAGTGCGAGGGCACCACTGACACGCCAGGAGTTACCTGCATCCCTCCTGCAAGGATCCCCATAGGACCACGCTGTCAGGTGAGCCCTAGTCCCTTCAGCACGAGTTAATGCAGGGCCGTCGAGCCGTCATGTATCTCTCTGGTCTTTGGGAGGGAGCTGTCACCTGCAAGTTATAGAATCATAGGATCAGCCAGGTGGGAAATACCTTTAAGCTCATCCACTCCAACCATTCCCAGCACTGCCAAGGCCATCACTAGCCTATGGCACTGAGCCCTC
>JAOEHY010033993.1:4464-20856 GCA_025447955.1 Psilopsiagon aurifrons | reverse complement strand
GAAGAAATTCTTTGCTGTAAGGGTGGTGAGGCACTGGAATGGGTTGCCCAGGGAAGTTGTGAATGCTCCATCCCTGGGAGTGTTCAAGGCTGGGTTGGACAGAGCCTCGGATGACATGGTTTAGTTTGAGGTGTCCCTGCCCATGTCAGGGGGGTTGGAACTGGATGATCTTAAGGTCCTTTCCAACCCAAACTGTTCTGTGATTCTATGATTCTATGACTAGGTTTGAATATCTATTTTAAGATGTGCAGGGAGTTAGGGTGTTATTGGAGGTCAGACTTCTAAGTGAATTAGGAGTTAATCATTGAAGTAAACAATTTTGAACTGTTAGATAAAGGAGAAAACAAAAAGCTTTCCTTATGTGAACTGTGAAACAACAACCAGTATGCTGCTGATAGTGACTGTAAACATTATTTGCCTTCTACGAAGCCAGTAGGCTTGTAGATTTAGTTTTGCTTATTATTTAGTTATGTGTCAGCCTTACTTATTCTGCATTGTCTGTGCACTTGTGAAGATGCATTTCTTCACAACGGGGACATAGGCATGTGGATGTAAAGGGCCTTGATGTGGAGGATTTCTCAGCTAGAGCAGCTGCAGGGAGAACTTTGAGATAGCAGAGCAATGCTGCTGGGAAAGTTTTGGGGAGTATTGCAGGGAGAACTCGTCAAGACAAGAAGGAAGAAAGAAGCATCCAGTCAAGGCAACCGGTGAGCGAGACATCAACCAATGAAGAAGCGAAAGCACCCACGTGGGTGGTGTCAGCTAACCAATTGTATTAGCCACTCATACACGCGGGTACTTCGGATAGCCTATATCAACCCTGCACCTTCTGGAAATAAATGATTTCGTTTCCTAACCAGAAATGGGGTCTGTGCCTTATTCTCCACATAGGCAAGCACAATGGAGGAAGCCTCTAGGCTGGATGGGACCTCTGGAGACCAGGAGGTCCAGCCCCTGAGCAAAGCAGGACCAACTGCAGAGTTGGATCCAGCTTAAAGTGGGTCAGTTCACTACTTTGGAGAATCTCTTTCTGGCTATAAAGGTGATGTGATGTATGGGAGGATTCCAAGATTCATGATCTTTAAAACAAGTACATTGTAATGTAACTGGTTTTGGGGTTACAGGTTCTCAGAAAAACAGATTTCCCATAGGCTTTTTCACATCTTACTATTCTTTTGGGACAGATCTGTAGCGTAGCTTTTATTTTTCTTGTCATAATTTTAGTTCAGCAAGGGGTGTTTGTTTGTTTGTTTCCCCTTTTCCCTCAGAGGTGTCTCTCTGCATGGAAAGGAGAAATAATAGAATAGAAAAACAACAAAAAACAAAACAAAGCCACCAAACTGCAAAAGAAGGCAAGAGAATGAGAGAATATAAGTTTGAAAGGTGCATTTACAAAAAAAGTTTGAAAGGACCCATCCAGTGGTAGGAGGAAGAAATGGAATTACTGTTACCTTACAATAAAAACTGGTCCCTAACAAAATTAGCACATAGAAGAGGCACCCAGATATTAGAACAGTATGAAAATAAAATGAAAAATAAAATTCTATGAAGGTATAATATAACATCAAATGAGAAGGAAACTGACTGGAGTTTTCTTTGTTCTTTGTTAAACAGTTGGACGAAAAGAACATTCCGGTGTAACTTTGAAGGAAGACACTGAAACTATGGAGACAAGTCCATCTGACTCAAGCACCAGGGATGGTGTAGATGCTGAGAAAGAGGATGCTCATGCAGTTAAACAGTTGCCGTCTTCGGAAGAAGATGCAGAAGACCACACATCTGAGCCACAGTCTTATGATCTGGGTTTTAAAAAGGTTTTTAAATTTGTTGGGTTCAGATTCACAGTGAAGAAGGAAAAGACCAGAAAATCGGAACCAGTTCAGCTGCTTACTGTGAAAAAGGAAACACAAGCCCCTGAAGGAGCTGATGATCAAAAAGAAGTCAGCTTAGAAGAAACAGTGATGGCTGAGGATGCGCTGTCTGCAGAGGACACCACCAAAGGCACACTGAAAAATTACAAGCCAGAAGATGAATCTCCGGAAACACCAGAAGCAAATGAGATTTGTTCTGAGTCAGCTGCCTTAGCCACCAATAGTGCATCACCACTAAGAAAACTTTTTACTCAGGGATGGACTGGATTTAGAAAAAAGAAGAGTTTCAGGAAGCCTAAAGAAGATGAACTACAGTCTCCTACAAAAGAAGAGGAGCAAGAAAAAGAGGGGGCAACATTAACAACTGAAAGCGCTGAAAAGGAGGAGAACTCTGAGCTGAAGAAGCAAGATGAAGATAAGAGTGTGACAGCAGTGACCATTGAAGCGCATGAGAAAGAGCAAACTGAAGATGAAAAGCAGGAGTTAGAAAAGACTGTGGCAGCCCCAGGAGTCGAAGCAAATGAGAAAGAAGAGCCAACTAAGCTTGATGAGCAGGGTCAAAAAGATGATGTAGCAGCAGCATCTGTTAAAGAAAGCGTGAAGGAGAAAAAAGCTGAAGAAGATCAGGAAAGGAAACTGGTGGAAATCTCAGAAGATCTTGGTAAAAAAGAAGAAAAAACTGAAGAAGGAGAGAAAGAGAGTGAGGTGACAGAGAAACCACAAGAAAGAGCATCAGTGGTACCTGCTGTTGCTGACAGTGTGAAGGGAGAATTGAAAATATCCTCGGAAGTCCTACCTGTGGGAGAAAAACTGGAGCCATTGGAGAAGTGTGAAATAGATGACAGAATTGAAATATCCTCTGAAGAGAAACTTGAAGAAGAGTCTCTGGCAATTGAAATTTCTAGTGAACAGCTTAAAAAAACTGAAGGAAGAGAAGGAAATACACCTGCCTTGCTGGGGAAAGAAACCCGTGATGAAAAAACAGAGGAAGCAGAATTGAAAGTGTCACCCACAGCAGAAGTCATCACAAAAGGAAATGGTCAAGATAGAACCACAGAGATGAAAGAAAGCAAAGAACATGAGACAAAACTGACTCCAGATGCTCCTGGATCGAAGTCTTTTTCTATTTCTGAACGTTCAGTTGGCACAGAGGATGATCCACAGTCAGTGAAACCCACTGATGAAGGCCTACAGGGAAAAACTGGCATAGTTACGACTGATACTATGAAAACAGATGAAATAACTCCTGAAGAGGCAGCTGGAAAGAAGCCTCCAGAAGGTACCACAAATGAAGCTGATCTGCTGTCTTCTCAAAAAAAAAATAAACTACAAAGCAGCCCTTTAAAGAAGCTCTTTACAGGTACTGGATCAAAAAAACTGCCTGGAAAGAAGCATAAAGGCAAAAGAAAAGAATCTAAGTTAGGAGAACAGGGTGAACCAATTCAACACTTTCATTCAGATTCCTCAGACAGCCCAGGGGAACAAAAGGGGGAGAGTTCTGCCTCTTCTCCTGAGGAGATGAATGAAATTCCTTCTTTGGAAAAACCTGTAGATGGAATGCAGGTCACTGAAAATGAGGATGCTGCAATTTCAGATGTGGAGCGAAAAAGAGAAAGTGTTACACCCTGGGCATCATTCAAAAAGATGGTGACTCCCAAGAAACGTGTCAGAAGACCTTCTGAAAGTGATAAAGAAGAAGAAACTGATAAGACAAAGGGCATTGCAGCATCTGCAACTGAAAACAATGTTGCTGAAAGTCAAGGAGAAATAAAAGAAAATGAGGTGGACCAGAAGCCAGAGAAAACCACAGAAGAGCCCAAAAGAAAGGTTGACACCTCTGTGTCCTGGGAAGCTTTTATATGTGTAGGTTCTTCAAAGAAAAGAGCAAGGAAATCATCATCATCTGATGAAGAAACTGAACATAAGCTTGGTCAAGAAAGCCAAAAAGTAGAAGAGTGTGGACAGAGCAAAGAAACAGCAACAGATGCAGTTCTTACTAGTTCTCAGGAGAGTGATCAAGGACAAGGGAATTCTTCTCCAGAACAAGCTGGAAGCCCATCTGAAGGTGAAGGCATTTCAACATGGGAGTCATTTAAAAGGTTAGTCACTCCAAGGAGGAGATCCAAAACCAAAATGGAAGAGAAAACTGAGGACTCTGTTGTGGGATCTAGCCTGGAGCATTCGACATCGGATGGCGAGCCTGGAAAAGATGAATCCTGGGTACCATTTAGAAAACTGATGCCTGGGCGTAGAAAGAAAAAGTCAGATGGAAAGCCAGAACCAGCCTATCTTAAACAAGCAAAAGATGACATGGCAGAAACGACTGAAGAAGATTCAGATATTCCAGCTGTTGTTCCTTTATCTGAATACGAAGCAGCAGAGCAGGAGAAAATGGAAGCCCAAAAAGTAAAAGATGCTGAAGCAAGGAGAGAACAAGCATCAAAGGAAGAGAGAGCAGAAAAATTAGCGGAGACCCTACGAATCGAGCAAGCACATGAAGGGTTGGTACATGCAGTTACTGTTACTGTTGTGGAAGGGGAAAGGGCGGTTACCAGTATTGAAGAAAGGTCGCCGTCTTGGATATCTGCTGCGCTGACAGAATGCATTGAGCAGGCAGAAGAAGAGGAAGAGAAAGAAACTGAGAAAATACTTGAATCAGATGTTATTGTGGAAGAAGCAGTTATAGCTGCTAAGACAGTGCCAGAGGTGAGAAAGTATACAGGTGATGACACCACAGCAAGTGAGATAGAGCTAACCTCAGAAGCAGTGACAGCTCTGGAGGAGACAGCAGAAGCTTTATGCACTGAAGAAACAGTGGAAATGTCCCTTGCTGAGGAGACAACTGAGATGGTTTCTGCTGTTTCACAGTTGTTAGAAACCCCAGATACTACAGAGGAAGTTACACCTGTACAAGAAGTGGAGGCCACTGAACAACATTTGACAGAACTGGACAAACAGACACAAAAAGTTCTTCACGAAGTTGCTGAAAGTTTAAAGTCGGCAGATGTAGCACAGCTGGTTAGTGAAAGACCTGTGACAGCAACTGTACAAGGAATCGAGCCAGAAGTGAAACATGATGCTGAAGATGGGAATGTTGTAGACCAGGAACAGTTCTTAGAGAAAGGAGGACATGAGGAGAATGGCCTCCAGCCCCAGGGAAGTGCAGGGAGCATTCAGAGCCAAAATGGAGTTGAAGAGAGTGTTCTACGTGAAGATTCAGAGAGAAGTGAAATATCTGGTGCAATGAAGGAAGGCACAGAAGGATATGAAAATGTAAATGTAGTGAGAGATGAAAGCCAGTGGCAGGCATGTGAAGAAGCAGTTGTAGAAGACCAGAAAGAAATATCTGAAGTTGAGAGGACAATAGAGGAACCTTCATCAGAGGACAGAGAGTTTCATGGCATCAAAGCAGTCACTCCCCAGGAAGAGCCAACTGCAAAGCAGGAGCCTTCAGAACAAGAGAAAATGAGCATAACAGAGTTGACAGTAGATGAGACCAGAGATGAATATATTCCGAAAGTACGGACTGCAGTAAGTATTATATGTAACACAAAGGTTGGTTTGTAAAAGAAAACAGTCAGCAAGTGTTAGGTCAAATGCCTCATTTAGAACCAGGTCATGGCAGTATTACTGTCACAGACCTTCCTTGTGCAGCCTAGGCAACTGAAGATCATTTCCAGTGAGATGCACACACAGATGTCCGCTGAGTCTTGTGTGCAGGGTGAGGTGGGTGTGGTTCCTACAGAAATAGTGGGAAATTGTGTGCGTGAACCTGAAGGTGCTAAAAAACCTTCCATTAAAGTTCCTGCACAGCACAGCGTGACTGAAGATGCTTGAACGCTTGAGATACGTATGTAATCCATATGGTACCATACATAGTGGATGGTATTTTCAGTTGTAGGCAGAGGTACAACTGTAGCTGAGGTACTTCTGCAAAGGGAGGAAATTAAATGTCAGCACTATCTCCAGCTTTAAATGAACAGGAGTTACTGTGGCTGATGTGTTCCTACCTTCTTCCTTACCTCCCCACCATCTTCCTGGCTTAGTCTTGGTTTCAAGTGCTCTCAGCTGTCCCTTGCTTTAGGCTGCCCTTTGTTTAATGAGCTGTGTGTCCTCAGAAACTGGGGTCTTGGTGACCTGCTAATCTCAGTGTCATCACCTCATGCTCTTCCCATAGTCCTCCTCCTTTTGGCCATTGCTTGCGCTTTTTCACCCAGAACATTCCTGGTACCCTTTTCACAAGTCTGTTGCAATTCTCCACAGGTACAGGACAAGACAGATGATGAAATTGCTTCCTTGAAGATTAAAGCTGAAGAGCCTATGCATCTTGAAGGACAGGACAAAACCCTCACTGTGGGACCAGAGTGCACAGGAGTGATTGCCACTGTGGTCCCTGTTAAGCCTGAAAGTCAAGATAAAATTCCTGACTTAGGCTTGGGAGAACGAGCTTATACTAACAGAGTGCCTAGCAAGGCGCTTGCTCAGAGAGAGGAAGAGAAAGATGGCACTGCACTCCTTGGTGTAAAAGGCACAGAAGTCGCTGTTACTGAAGTTCCACTGCAGAATGAGGGAAAAACCTCTGCCCTTGCTTTAGAAACAGCTGGCTCAGAAGCAGCTGCAGATGCTGAGCCAAGTGTGACAGGTGGGGCTCTCAGACACATTACAGCAAAAGATTCGGTGCCCGTCTTAGAGCTGCACTGCAGAGCAAAAATGACTGAAACCCCCTCCCTGAGTGATGAAACCAAGGGTGGCAAAATGGAAGATGCTGTGCTTGAAACTGAAACACACTCGGAGAGCGATACTGCTGTCACTGAGGCTCCCACCCAGATTGAAGCAGACAGTGCATCTACTTCAGCATCAACATGCCCAGGTATCACTGAAAGTGGAAGCACTGTCCTCACTGACATAAATCCTGAGAAATGTGAAACACCAAGCAGTTTTGCTGGAGAAGAGACTTGGAAAAAAGAACAAGAACTTTCAACCTCTCAAGATTTTGATAAAGATGATGATGAACATGAGCAATTGGTGGAAAGAGCCAAAGAAGTACTTGAACCTGGAAAAGTGGAAGCTGTGAGAGCTGATACAAGTGCAGCTGCTGTCCAGCAAGAGGGTTTAACTGCACAAGACAAAGGCTCTGACTCAGCCTTCCTACAAGCTGAAAGCATGGAGGCTCTGAAAGTGCCTGTGCCTGTAGGAGCTGAGGCAGTTGAAGAGCATGTCATGGCAGAAAACGTAACACCCACAGATGTGCCAGCCGAAACTGTACAGCCCTTGGCAACCACATCAGAGCAAATGGCTTCTGAAGAGGTCCGAATTAGCGCTGTTGAGTATTCAGGCTGGGGGACTGTAGGTGTCGGTAATGCAGAAGAACCTGAGCCTCAAGTAAGTCCTGCTTCCATGAATGGAATATCAGAGGAGCAACAGAGGCCTCAGAGTACAAGGCAGCCTGAACAAAGTGGTATTCTAAGTGACAGTCTGTCTCTCACCCACACGGAATTTGAGCAGGATGTTGTCCAGTCTGTGACTGTAGAGTCCCAGAGTACAAAAATTGTATTGAACGCCATCCAGACGGCTGTTCACAAACTTGCAGAAGCAGAAGAGTCAGCTGCCTTTGAGTCAGAGCAGTACATGAAGTCCACAGGGGAAAGCCCATTAGATACAAATATATCTGAACTTCTGGAAAGTATGCAGGTGGATCGTCAACTTCCAGTAAAAGAGGAAGAGATATGCAGTAAAGAACAAGAGCTCCAGCAGTCAGGAATAGTGAAAACTGCTGCCTTGACAGAGTCTGCAGAAATTCATGCAACTGTAGAAAAAACAAAAGACATGCTGTTAACTTCTGAGATGCTGAAAGATGGACAAAGTCAGAATTCTTTAACATTTGTGACTAGGCCTGAAGATGTTTCGAGGGCAAGTGTGACACTCCAGAAATCAACACTAGAACTAAGTACTTCAGAAGATTCAACCAAAGACCTCCTAGACATACGCCTACCAAAATTAAGGGAAAAAGAGGATGGACAGATTATGGAAATCCCAGGCCAACACACAAGTCAGCAAATATGCAGAGAAAGTAAGGAAGACCATCATCACTCGCCAGTAGAAGATGGCAAAAGACAGACATGGGAAGATGATAGTTGCCAGGAAGAAACATCCTGTGGTAGTCCATAAACTCAGAACTCAGCGGTTGCTGATGCATTGAATGTAAGTAGTATTTTTTAGACAGCAGTTGCTTTCTTTTTCCAAGATTGTTTTGGGGGGTATCTAAAAAACTGCTTGTTTTTCATTGCGGTAAAAGGCAGCTGCTCCCCAGCGTAACCAACAGGCCACATTTCTTCCCTTCTCATTTTACTGCCTCTCTCTGGCTACTCAACACTTTGTTTCTTTTCTGTACAGCTACCCATATCTTAATGGCCTTTGACTTGGCCTGTAGTTTGGGGTGATATTTCTGGGAGGTTGAAAGTGTGGTTTCAATTTTCCTAGATACATACTCATATATGGCACATGTTTAATGTGTGGGATTTAAACCACAAACACGCTTCCTCTCTTATCAATGCTCTTTTTAAGATCCAAAGGATGTGAGTATTGCCTTCCATGGTAAACGTGGAGTGCCTCATGTACCAAAGCACTTTGCACTTCAGTAAAATCTGAATCAGAAATGAAAGGAGCATTCTCTTCTGAGGTTATTTACTGCAGTTGCTTCACTAAGTCATGAGGCCTTTATCTCTATCTTTGAGAACTGCTTGGAAAAATAAGATTTTCTTGGGAGAGTAAGTTGTCATTAATAAAGCTTTTTTTGTTGTCATGTTTCTTGCAGATGCACTAGACATCCCCTTGGCATTTGGAGAGATGAGAACAGCTGACAATCCTGTGACAAAACCAGGAGCTTTATTCACTACCTTTATTCTTGGATTTTAACATCCACTCTTTTGAAGACCTCACCTTCTTTGTCATTTCTATTAAAATAACAGTGACTTTTATGTTGGCTATATCCACATATGTGTTCCATTCAAAGGTCATTTGCCTCTACCCAAAATACACCAGTTAGACCAGAGATAGGCAACTGAGTGAATGGGCAGACCACTGAAATTTGTGCCACAGCTGTTACTGTCCCCTCACTTAACACGTGTCCTGTCTGTCCCATCTCCTTGAATCCCTTCACTCACCCCTGAATCCGCCTTCTTTCTTTCTGCAGTCTCCCTTGACCCCTGTGTGTTCCATAGCTGCCTGATTTGACCAATGAGTGGCTGTAGATGCTGCTTGACTTGTGTGTGAGGGGAAAGAGGAGGGCTGACTGATGAGAGCACATGAGACTTCTGGCCAAGTAGCAGATGTGTCTATCAAACAGCAGGAACTGGATCACGCACAAATTCTTGAACAAGATGCTCAAGATTGCTGCCTTTAAGTCCCATTCAGGTATCTCTATCCATCCTTCATCTGTACTTGTGCAGGCCTGATTCAGTCAGAAATTACTTCTACAGTGTAGCTTGAAAGGAGATTGCGAATCCCCTTCTTCTGTTGTTCCAGAGTTCAGGTCTCAGGACTGGACTGTAATGTGTTGAGTATTTATATGTATGTCTTAAACCCAGTTCTGATTTTAATGTAGAGCTATGATACTTCTGTATTATTCAGGTGTGCCCTTAAATGAATTTTGTAGAGTAGCCTGGAGAGGAAATTGTTACTGTTGGAGTGGAAATTGATAACACATAGTTTCCTATTTATTGTTCCAGGTTCTTCCCCCTTGTAAAATCTCTCAAAAACTTGGCTGTCTTGCTTTGAATATTTATATGTATATCCTAAACCCAGTTCTGATTTTAATGTGGAACTATGATATTTCTAAAGACAAAAAGAGAGCCCTGACCTGTGTCAGATCCACCAGTAACTTCTACTTGCAGTCCTCTCTTGTTTCTGTGAACCCTCCTGATGACCATTTCCCTGTCGTCTTGCTCATGTATTACAACCCTCAAATTGCAGCACTCTCATTCCAGGGTCTGCTCATTTCTGGTCAGTGCCCCATCGAACCCCAAGCTTTTCCCTACGCTTAAACCATCTAACATCCTTCCTTCTTTCTTGCCGAAGTCCTGCCTGAACCTCTTTCCCACCACAGCATTAGCTGAGATCCTTCATGCTCCTGTCAATTCCTTGCCTTCATTGAGGGGAGAGTAGGAAGGAGGGTAAGGGCTTGGTGTTGAATTCTGCCTTGGATTGCAAAAAAGCTCATGAGACTGTAGGTGTGCTGAGATCTTAAAAACCTTCATGTAAGTTGGATTGGACTGACAACAGCTGGAGACCAGAATGAACTGGAAAAGTTAAAGATGGAAAGAAGCCCCAAGACCAAGAGTTGTGGGATGTCTGTCCCCAACAGGAGCTGGTCCTCTCATTTTTTGTTTACGTTAAAATCAAACATGGGGTACAAGTCAGTACTTTTAGCTCTGATTTCTAAAGTGAAGGTTACAAATCGCACTTTGTGAAACTGATGCCCATCAATTTGAACAATAGCTCACTATCCTACCTGTATAGTAATTTATTTTAAAATCAACTTGTAGTGTACAAATGCTCTTATGGCAGGTGCTTGCCTCTCCTCAGGCTAGCACATACAGCAAGCAATGTGACTGATTGCACTGGTGTAATTGCACCATCTGGTGCTGCCCTGTGTGGAAGCATCGAAAGATTTTTCCTTACCTCAGAGCAAATTATATAAATATTTAAAGCCAAACAATCTGGTTTCAAACAATCCAGTCTATCTCTGTCCATCATTAGCGGCAGCTTTCCCCTTTAGCTTTGGGCAATTCCAACAGCCTTGGTTGGTTTCCACAGGTTGAAGTTGGCTTGCAAGTTAATCATGCTCTTAGTAACACCTTACAAGTGCAAACTTGGCTGAATTTGTACAAATTGTATACCTATGTACGTTAAGCCATATTGCAATAACTGCAGCAGGTAAAACAAAATAACAGTAGCATGACCTGTGTAATCCCGATTCTTCTGTTTGTAGCTCCAAAGCTGTTAATAATATGTAAATTCCTGTCTGAACCTCATTAAATAAAGCTAGCATTACCACAATGTAAATTGTCTGTTGGTAGTAATTGGATAGGCGAGTGCTTTAACTTGCCTGTTTTCTCAATTAATCCAGGGCCTAGGTAAGCAATGCAACAAACTTAACTATAAAACAAATACAAAAGCTGCTTCTTATAACTGACAGCTAAATAAATACTGCACCTGAAACTACAATAGTGGTGCAGGGAGCATGCCTCCACATAAAGATACTACCTTGTTCCAGCATATTGCTTTGGCCTCTCAAACTCTCATTTGAGACTGTGACTTCTGGCTTGTGCTTAAAAGCTTGAAGCTTTCTCTAATCCAATGTATTGGGTTACCAAATTTGATTTTGTGTTTTTAAGGTAGATTTTCCTTGATTAAATAAAATACAACTACAAATTTGTTCTAATGTGTAGATGTGGTGTTTTTTCGGCTTGCTTACTGTAAAGTTTTTCCTGATGGTTGCTTCATCTTCAGAGTTAGATTTGCTCCTGACACTTCATTTATTGTTGACTGATGTTCAGCTTTTGATATGAATTAAACTGCTTGTAGATTTCTATGAAATGTGCATACTTCACAAGAAGTAATAAGAGTAAGGTACTTCAGAAGTCTGTTGAGAAAAAAAAACCCCTTTAAATTCAAGATAGATAACAGTATTCGGTGGAACCGAATGAAAAGTTAGTAAATCATATGCCTTTCTGGTACAACTGAAGTATAAAAACCAGCAAAGCAAGAACATACATGTCACAAAAAATTCATCTTAGAGTAGTAGATTAAGGACCTTAGGCCCATAATTGGTATCTTCTAGGCTCCCCCACTTCGGCTTAGCCAGCATATACTCCTCATTGCACCAAAACCCCAGAGGTGCTTGTGATTTATGTTTACAGACCTTGGACTGAAATTTTTCCAGCCATCTATACTCTGTGGCTAAGGATGTTTAGCAGCATTTGTACCTGAATAGACTTTCACAGATTCGTATCTGAACTCATTTTATAAAGCTACGTGTATCTGCAAATGCCTGCACTGATAACAGCAAACACAGGGATGTCGAAACACTGCTGGATGCCTTGTCCCTCGCTTTTACATTGCGTCAAGGGACTCATGCTGCAAGCAACTTATCTCACTGTCCAACTCTGACATGGGCAGGTGCAGATCCAACCATCATCTCCTATTAGCCTTTGTGCTCAAGGCACACAACCTCTGCCAGTCTTCTGCAAGGCTTATGCATTTATACTATCCTGTTGCTGGTTAACATGAAGTCTCTAAACAGCCATCAAAATAGGAATTGGAGGCCAAGCCTCTTGCATCCCAGGAAGGTTTGTATGCCATTTTCTGTAAGGCTGTTTTATTGGCAATAGCTCAAGTATCCTGCCTATTCATTCAAGCTATAGAAGTGGGTCTCGCTCTCCCATGCAGATCCAGAGCATATGGGAGGCAGCTGCGCTTGTTGATGAACCTGCACAGCTTGGATACAGCAAGTGCCTAGGGATGGGTAGGCAGTTTGCCAAAAGCACAGAGGATTCCTGAGATGGTCATATCTGGCTGCTGGACATTCGTCATTCACACTGCCACATGGGAGGGGAGCAAGCCTGAGGAGGCTGATGGCCCTGCAAGGGAGGATGTGGTTTGGAATGAGGAGCAATGTGGATCTAATGGCCAGTGGGATTTACAGCACAGAGTTTGGAGGTCTGATTTTGGGAAGATAGATGAAATGTGGTGAAAGAGGATGACTCTATGAACATTTTAAGATGCTAAGATTGAAGCCTAGCCACCACAATACTAATACCTAATTTAGGGCTCATGTCATTTCTAGTTGGACATTAATTTACTTTTTACAAAAGTAAGAATGAAAGATAAGGGGTAAGGGTGTAGTAAAGTCCTGCGTCCATTCTGCTCCAACATCCTCTTGGAAAAATAAAATTGACCCTTTAAAATGGTAAGAACAGTTTTAAAAAATGTCTCCTATTCCTCCTTGAAAATGGTATTCATTCCCAGAGCTGGAAAAGCTCACACATGTCAGTCCCTAGTGCAAGGACTGGTGATAAAATTAAATAAGAGAGGAAGTCCAATATGCCATGGAGCTGCTTCCTGGGCACAGCCTCTGTGAAAAGTGCTGTGGCAGCTTGACTATGCTGGCATGACCTAGACTACAGATCTGTCCCTCCAACAAAGGCACCAGACTAGAAAGAAAAAAACAGCAACATGCCTTTTTGTCTAAGCAGCTAGACAAGACAGAATTGTAAAGAAATTGCAAGGCATTTACAAGCCAGCTGCTGTCCTGGAAGGCAGGCATCCCAAGAAGCCTTCAGGAAGCAGCCTGATAGCAATCCCTGCCTTCTCCCCAGTGCAACTGCCTCCCTCCTGTCACCATCTCCTGTGGCCCCTTGGTTTTGCAGCACTATGGCCTTCTGTCTCCTGCTTGAGTTGTCTGTCTCCCTACTCAGAAAGCAGAAGACCACAGCTGGAGGAGGACTGTAGGAGCAGAGACAAACATTCAGGCAGTGATGTAAGATTTCTGTTACAGGGAACAAAACTGTTTTTATGACAAACTTCGCTCTAGAAGAAAATCTGAGAGGCTCCACAATCTGTTGCAAAATCAGAAAAAGGTTGAAATGAGTTAAAAAAAGAGAGCACTTTTATCGAACATTAATTTGTGACTTGTTTGCAGCAACATAAGAAAGTAAAACAGGTTATCCAGAACAGCTGTGGGAAGCAGGATGGCAGGCCACAAGTGAGAGCTTCCTGCGGGCTGCAGATCCCACTCTGCACAGATGGGTGAGAAATGGAATGGGAAAGGTGGGGTCTTGAGACTTGATTTTCCACCTCTTTTCCTGGAGCCAGGAAATACACTGTACTGGCTATGGAGATTCTATGTACTGGGTTTTTATACTCTCTGTCCTCAAGCCAACTGCATTTTAACCCCATACACTTTTCCAGAACTTGGCCTTGCTGTGACCATGGGCTGCTCTTCCAGGCAGAAAATTTCTGAACCACTCACTGCTATGTGCAAACCCTCATAACTGAAAAACCTGCACCCACCTCCCCCAAAATCCTACACAAAACAAACTGAGGAAATCACAACAAAAAAAAAGCCCTAAGCTGGAGCTCCTGCTATACATAGTATGGAGAAAACTATCTTGATAACAAATTAAGTCCATCAATAAATACTTAACTGCGGCAGATAAAGGCTTTCTGGCCACAGTGGCATCTCTATGGTGGAGTCCTTTTCAAAGAATAAGTTCATACATACATGTCGTGGTTTAAGCCGTAAAACACGCAGTTTGCTCACTCACTCCCCTCTCTTCCTTGGGGAATGGGGAGAAGTGTCGAAAGAATGTATCTCCCATGGGTTGAGATAAGAACAGTCCAGTAACTAAGATGTAACACAAATCAGTACTGCTACCACCAATAATAATAATGATAAGGGAAATAACACGGGAGGAGGACACAACTGCTCAACACCCAATGACTGAGCCGTGAACAGGCCTCTTCCAGGTTCCTGCCCCCATTTTTTTTCATCCTGGGCATGACGCGCTGTGGTATGGAATACCTCTTTGGTCAGTTTGGGTCAGGTGTCCTGTCTCTGTTTCCTCCCGGCTCCCCCTCCTCCCTGGCAGAGCATGAGGCTCAGGAAGTCCTTGGTCAGGCTAATACTGATGAGCAACGGAAAACATTGGTGTTATCAGTGCTGTTCCCAGAACAAAAGTCAAAAACACAGCCCTGCACCAGCTACTAAGAAAGAGAAAAATGACTGCTACTGCTGAACCCAGGAAAATACATATCAAAACTTGAAGTAAGAATATCTTCAATTTAAAGTTAATATTTTTAAAGTAACACTTAGCAATGAAACAAAGATACTATGAGGCTGGTGCTTTCCCTTTCTGCTGAGGGAAAGGGAGAATAGTTTTTAAAATTTGCTGAAAGCAAGAAATACAAAAATATCTATTAGTACATAATTAGTACATCTAATTATGATGTGTGAAGTGCAAAGTTGAGTGCTCAGTTTTCCCCCTAATTACCTAATTAACTAAGTAATAGAAAGGAAGACACCAAAACCATCTAACTGGCTCCTACTCTAGATACAGGACACAGATCAAAGTTTAGAAGGTTATGTTTGAATTTTAAATGAGCTAGACTGAAATATTAATGATTCTTTAGCTCAGAAGAAGAGCTTAAAATAGACTGTCAAAAAAAGTGCTGAAGTTAGCCCATCTTAATGTTCCACGGAAAAATCTACAGTTCTTTCTGATTCTGTTGTGAGCTCAAATATAACCAAACTATGGGAGCAGAGTGTCTATAAAGGGAGAAGATACTCTGGGTTTTAAGCAGAGAAAATTAAATAGAGGGAGTATAGTGCTGATGCTTGGAGAATTAATGTTTCTTACCCCTCTCATAAGGTGGTGCTCCAGGCTGGAGGCGCATTTGCATACTCTGCGTGTATGTGCGCATCCATGTACACTCCCACTGGCAGGACATGCTCAGGCTCTGTCTCCCCTCTGGACCTGGGGATAGGGAACTGCCACAGCCACACTGAAGCTTAGAGTTACTTCCCCTTGGCCTTTCACTTCTCTGCTGTAGCTGGAACACAGCGTGCAGGGAAATGCTGGTGTTTTCACCCTACTGAAGTTTCTCTGCCACTGGCTTGTCAGATCATGGCTCTCTCTGGGTCACTGCCAAGAGTATGGGGGACACAAAACACCCTCTTGAGGCTCATTTTCCCTTCCCGTCCTGTTTGCCTTACTCAGGGCTGTGTGACCTGTCATGTCTGTGTATTTTAGGGGCTGCTCACTGGGAATGCTGGTCTTTCCTGTTTCAACACCTTCTTCCTGACTCCAGCACCTCTTCCTGCAGGAACTGGATGCTCAGATCCAGAAAAAGGTTTCTGTTTCACCAGAGAGGCAAAGAATTTCAAGAACAGTGATGCATCCTGGAGTTCAGGAAATTATCTTGCTCTGTCTCCCACCTTTCAGAACATCCATTCCCACATATACTAATATGTGCAAATGTGCGTATGTATCTGCATACCTATATGTCTATCATTACCTCAAGGCATTTACAGTGGGAAAGACAGACAATCATCCAAGGCCCTCCCACAGGTCTTTCATAGCTAAGTGTCCTCACCATGTTGATGAACAAGGGCAGGTCAGTGGCAGTGAAAGTGTCATCTTCTGCCTTCTGAATAGTTGAGTGGTGCCAGGGCACCGGCCTGGTGCTGGTCAGCCCTGCATGGCAGGTGTGACGGTATAAGAAACTTTCTCTCATCACTGAAGATGTGTAAAGGTCCCCCCTTGTTCACCTGCAGCAGCAAGCCTCAGGACTATGTGCTTTCGGATCTCTGCAGCCCACTGTGGAAAGGGCTCTGCTCTCTGGGGCAGGCCTGCTGCCAAAGTGTTTTCTGCTCTCTTTGGCTTCTGTCATGGGTTCAGCAGTAGCAGTCATTTTTCTCCTTCTTGGTAGCTGGTGCAGCACTGTGTTTTTGACTTGTGGC
>JAOEHY010033990.1:0-44485 GCA_025447955.1 Psilopsiagon aurifrons | reverse complement strand
TAATAACATAATAAAAAATTTTTTTTTTTTTTAAACACCCCCCCCCCCCCCCCCAGCATTCAATTTATGGATATGCAGGCTCTTGCTCGCAGAATTCAGGTGACTTTTTGACCAATGGACCTTTATAATTAAATATACTTTTCACACTGCTGGTACAGTTCCAGTCTCTGAAACAGGCCTTTGCTAATTCTTTTGCCAGTCTAACTAACCTCCTTATTAGGTGACAGAGAGACACTCATACGTTGTAACAAGGGAGAGGTCATTTATAGAGTTATTAGTTGGGATTTGTGGACCATGTTTGAAAGAAAAAAAATAAAGACACAGAATAATAGTAAATAAATAGTGCCATAGAATCAAAGTCACGTTCCAGAAATGAAACTATGCAATTGCAGGCCATGAAACTTCAGCGAGACAATCCCACACACAACTTACATACTTGAATTACAGCATCTTGGTTCCCAAATGCAAATATGTTCATACACAGACTAAGTTCAATTCCAATTAAGTTCACCTTTAGGCATACAAAAATTTCAAGGCATCTCAGAAAACTTTCCATGCTATTCAATCTGTGCAAATCAACCATCTTTCCAGTAAGATCAGACACTAAGATCAGAAATGGTCTCAGAAACTTGTAATTTCCACAGGAGACACTGCACAACTCAGCATCATATTGCACATATGCCTAACAGCTGCTCCTGTAATGGCTGTGGCACATTAGAAAGTGTCTTGGGCACAGAGAGATGATTGGCACCTCTTTCTACAGACTTAACAGGATGGTCAAGAATGTAACAGGCTCCACTCCAGCAGTCTTTGCTTCCCAGATATGACTTCACAGTAGAGGTGGTGAAAAGAAATCCTGAGATATGCTTCCTTCTTATTTCCCACAAGCCTGTGGTAGGCTGTCAAGTTCTTTCTATGTTAAGCCATGTCAGGCCGGGAATGCAAAGCTAGTGTGCTGCCCTCACAGGCACTGTATTTTTCAGTGTTGTCTACAGTTCATTAATAGGCTCAGGAGCTTTTCATTCACAGAGTTTTAAACACAAATATTTCATTTTTAGAACACTATTTTAATAATCATTAATATTTAAACTACTAAGAACTCCTTACCAATATCTTGATCAACTCAGATTATTTGATCCAGAGAATGTCCAGATTTTCCATTATAAAACTTAACAACCTGAAAACACCACCACCCTTTTAAAGACTATTTCTGTCATCTGTCTGAGTATCTGCACAGAGAAGCCCTTCACTGAAATGTAAAATATTAGTTCTACTTATAAAATTCCTTTTTTGGGGGAGGGAAGATTTCTTTCAGTTTTGTATAGTTTCATTGAAAGAATGAGAACCAAATACATTCTTTGTGAAGAATGTCCTCTTCTACATATGAAACTTTGATTAGGTACTGATAGACTGATCAAGGCAAAGATAGGAAAGATGATTCCTCAGTTCGTCATAATCCAGTATGTCCTTCAGTAAGGCAATGTGGGCAAAGTCTGTGAATTCCTTTCAGTCCATGAACCTAGATGGCATAGTGAAGGTTTTGCTAAATAATTTGATTTTACGTCCCCATAAGACAGTTTTTTCACTGGCACAGGATGATTAAGATGTATGACAGCAAACTTAAAACACTGCAAGACAGGCTAGTGTATCACTAAAAAGTTATCTTCTGTACAATTATAATTCCAACTATTAAGAACAGAACCTACCCCCAAAGCCTCTAGGACACCAGGTTTTGATCTATGAAAAAAACATAAAACAGAATTTCTTGACCGAGTTGATACACCACTACCAAAAAGAGAAAAAAAAAAGAAAAAAAACCAACCAAACAAACAAAAAAAAACCCCCATTTTTTAAAGGTGAACCTTTCTTGGCTTCCAAGCTCTGGTACCTCAAAACTGCTCTATTCAATTACTATAAAACCAAAAAACTAAAATGCTGTTAGACAGCTGAGGACCACATACAATTTTAGGTGTATCAGGGACAGCACAAGGGAATAAAGGTATTTCAGCATCTGCTAAATTTGCTACTATTTTAAATAATTATTTTAATAACACCCCATTTTGCTTTCAGACACCAAAATAAAGGCATTAGAGTATGATATAATAGCACAGACTTCCACTGGAACAGAAATAATGCTGTTTACTTCTGCTCTGAGAATGTAACCTTCTTCTGCCTTTCAGTAAAAAGTTAATGGAGACCTGAAAAGAATTGTAACTTCACAATTTCTTATGGTGTTTGTAATAAAATAGTTCAGCAACAAAGACCAAAACACAGAAAAAAAGAGTTTAAAAAAAATCTGAAGAGGGAAAACTAAAAACCAGCCATAGCCACCTGATGTAAAGCAAGTACAAGGACTGTTTATGCCCAGTACTTCGGAAGAAATGTTCAGGAACAGCTCATCCTTGTGAAAGTTTGAGTCCTATAAGGCTGCCAAGGTCAGTGAGACTTCCAGTGATCAACTTAGTAAGTATCAGCCACACATGCTAGGCTGCTTTGGAGCAAAACTAAGGTGTAGACACTACAAATCCTATTATTTATACATAGTAAGGAACAATCAGCCTGTTTTGTAATAATAGCCCTACCACACTGCTTTCTTACTACTCACCTAAACTCTCCAACAACTGCCATACTAAATTGTTGTTAAGAGACTTAACATGACATTGTGAAATAAAAAATACAAGGACTGACTCTCAGCTGATATAATAAGCAGCAGCTGTGACTTTGGAAATCATCCTGAAAACTTCCTGTTATAAATATCTTTTTCATTTTGCCTTGAACCTGTTTGCATTGAATTTCTTGCCCATGCCAAGCATTATTTTCAGGTTGATATGTAATAATAGTAGTTAAGGCAGTAATAAAAGGTTCAGCATGAATACCTATCTTCTTTCTGACTATTGTGTGAAGATCTTCCATGACCTTTGCCAGGATGTTCCTTGTGGCACCTGTGGAAACCAGCTCAAGTATCATCAAGTCAGGACATAAACCTGTTTGCATACTCATTGCAGCAACATGTTAGAGCCCCAGAGCTATATTGCCTTAAGCTTCAATCTGAATTGAAGGTGCACCAGCCTAATATGGCTGTGATGGAAGAAGAGGCTGTTCTCTGCAAATGCTCCTTCTATTATCATGGAGGAGTACCTGACGGCTGCATGAGAAAAAAGATTCCTGGCAAATACAGAAGCCAGGAGCCAAATTGACATCTTTGTTGAGGAGAAAGTAAGACTAGAAAAGGGAACTAGTGATGGCGATGGTGAATTCAGCTGTAGATCCAGTGTGAAGTTTGAAAAAGAAACAAGAGAAAGGAGAAAATGCCAGAGACAGAACAGGTACAAAGCTCAAAAGGAACAAAATTTCACTGTGGCTCTGAAGTTTCTTGACACACAAATGAATCATGAGGACAAGAATTTCCCGTGGCTTACTTTAAAAATGGCAACTTATTGTCATTAAATGTTAATTAAATGTTAATCCTGAAAAAGTAATCACTCATTAATGATATTTCCCAACTTGTTGAACTTGGTGGAACTTCAGGTTGCTCTTTCTGTACAGCCGCTTCACTCCTTTCTGTGTCATCCAGCTCCTTATGAACAAGTGCTTTCTGAGATCAAGGTGAAGCATTTAGAGTGGCATTCCTCTCTCCTAATACTTACAATGTAAAGAACCTGGTGAGTTAGGCTCCCGCTCAAGTTAGTACAGAAAATGTGGCATTTCTAGATCATGACTCAAATGATCATTTTATGTACCTGCTGTAGAATAAGACAAATCTCATCATGGAGATTTCATGGGTCTACATGATCAGCCCATGTGGAAGGACTATCATGTACATCTCCAGCATCAGCCAAGCTGATGAAGCTCGTTAGAATGGGATGGGAAAGACTGCAAAATGCTCATAACTGACAGACTCTGAACAGACCAAATCTCACACCATGTTCTGTTTCTTGAAGATCCGCGAAAGCAACACCAAAAGTAATGGCCAAAATATTTCTCTTTTATAAGATCTTGTATAAGATTCTTTCAAACATCTTACCAAGTGGAAATAAACCCACCCATTTACTTTGTAAGGAGATAGAGAAAAAAATACCATCAGTGTTTTGGAACCCCCCTGCTACCTATTTCAACCAGCACCACAGAACAAACTAAAAGTAAACCAGTACTTCTATATTCAGAGTAGGGTAGGGTTTATACCATGAAGCAAAAGAGTTCCCAGAACCACTCATCAGAAGGACAAAATAAATAATGAATAGCTACTATAAACCCCCAAACCAAACCCCATACTGATCTCTGACCTCACCAACACATGCTCTAACTATTCTATGACTCTATATTAACACAAGGGGATACTCATATGTTTGTGATACTTATAGCACTGTTAAACATGCTTTTTTTTCAGAAGTCAAGATGTGTAGTTTTCCAAAATCTTTGTTCCGTTTGTCATCTTCTACATTCAATTACTTCTGAGAGAAAGATACTTACAACACTTAAAAGCTAGGGATTTAATCAGATTTCCAATTGTAAAGTTCCTCATCAGTCTCTTACAAACATGGATGTGTCAACAAAAACACCCGCCTTTTCCCTGCCACCAAGATTCCTTTATACCTTCAAAATTCTACATTATTTCCTTTTCATCTGCTTTTTCCTTCCAAGACAAACTCCTCATCTTTTAGTTTGTTGAATATGGTCACTTTAAATTAAATTATTCTGAAATACATTTATCTGAAACTATTTTCAGGTAGAGAAGGAAACTTAAAGGTGCTTTAAAACTCCTGCTTTGTTAGGCCACTTATATTTTCATAGAAGTTCCTACTCCATCAAACCTAGCCACAAGGATAAGTGAGGATAAATGTTATTTGTCAGGTGGGAAACTCTAACTAGAAATGAAATAAAATGTCCTAAATTTGTAGTCATCACTGCTGAGTAATAATTACTTGTAGTGTAAAACACTTAAGAGCTCAGGTTTTTTATCAAATGTAATTCCAAGCGTCCCAAACAACACTCCCCGCTGGTGAAAACAGCTAACAAGACCCCAAGATTGCTGTTTCTAGGTTGTTGGACTAGTGAATTAGAGAAGATAAAAGATAAGATATCAAGTAAAAGAAGTGTACCTTGTTCACTTACTCTCTTCTGTTTCAGGAAGGAAGGGAGATCAAGAAAAACAAAGCTCTCTTCTCCAATATCCTTCTTCCCAGTGTAGTTTTATAAAAAAGTAAGATGTGGGTAAAGCAGGAAAAATGGACTATAAGGGATTGATGCTGAAAAGAGCTGAGTTAGTGACAAGCAAGAGATAAACAGAGCAAGGAAAGAAAAAAGGCAGAAAAGTGTTCTGATAATTGGTGGCAGGAAATCAGCTGGGAGACAGTGCCATGGCCCTCAGTGATGAACAAATCTCAAAATCTCAAGATCTGAAGATCTTTCAGAAAACTGGTTGACTCATTAGGTCAAGACTGGGCTAGATTGTGTAAGTCAACTGAAGATATTTTTTAAATAGAGCTTCAAAATTTTGAATCCTGAAAACAAACTCAATTTTATAATCAAGAGAAACAGTATTAATCAAAGCTTACTTTCCCCAAGTAAAGTTTTCAGAGTTCATTTCTGGAGGGGAAAGGATAAAAAAACCCAAACAATCAAAAACAACAACAACAAAAAAACCTCACCTCAATTCCAGACATTACAGGAAACCTTTTCCAAATATAAACATCCAACTTTTTTGAGGGACGCTTACTGGGAGAGACAGAAACACAAAGTCATGTTTAGAGGCTATCTTCCTCACCATGTGGCCAAATCAGCTTGATTATCATTTTGCATTGATTTTTCATTAACGGGACTTGATTTACTTCAGTAACTCCTCTCTCTTCCAGTGGAACAACTACTATTGTTTATTCTGACTAACCCTCCCTCCCCCCCCCCCAAGAAATCCTTGCACTGAGACTTAAGTAGCATTTACTACTGTATGCCACAAAGTAATCCAGTTCTTCTGTACTGATCGAGATGTCCATTCCTCCAGCACAAGCTCAGGAATGTCAGAAGACAATGAAATGTGAAATCAGCATATGGTTGGAAACAAGTTCTTCACTCACCAGAATTTTTTAAAGCCCTTTATAAGTGAACTTCTTAAGATTTGCTGCAATGGCACTGGAAAAGATCCAGCAATTTCAGCACAATGCACTGTCTTGATTTTCTTTAACAGTGATGTTTGACTGATTTATGTTCTTCTTTTGGGTTTTGCTCTAACTGGCACCTTTATTATGTGACCTTTATTCTGGATGGCCTCTAAGGTGCCGTATACAATAGCTGCTTCCACACCATTACCTCAAATACAAGACAGCTGGCTTCTGTGTTAACTGTTGGAATCTAAACTTCCCCCCTTCTACAAAGTCCCAATTAACAGCAAAAAAATCTGTAACTCCGCAGCTACTCTGGATCTAATCTGGTTTCCAACTTTTATTCTGAGGAAGATGGTGCAGCCCGTTTTCTACTGAGGAAAACAATTTAGAGCTGACACAGTAAAAACATTCTCCAAAAGTGGGCAGCAAGAAAGGCAGCAAAAGCAAGAATGCATGAAATAAGAGAGCTTCTATCAGAAGTGCTAGCTATTTGCAGAATTCTCATGTCAACAGGACCAGTAAACAAGTGTTAATATTTCTAGTAGAAGGAGCATCTGTGGGGAATTCAATGTAGTTAGCTGCACACAGCAGAGAATCAGAACGGAGAGGGAATTGTATGAGTTCTGGCTAGTCGGCAGTATGTGGCTGTCAGGAGTGTGAAATCAAGCTGCTTCAAAGCTGAGTAGTCTGTGACCTGAATGCTGCACATCCATGCACTCAGTGTGAGAGGATCAATGACAGCATTTGCTGGGCTCTAGTCATCCCCTCTGCTAATGAAAGCAGGTCTGAAAGGCATAATGCAGGGCCTCTAGGCAGCCTAAAGCCTAGCATTAGCAGAGTTTGTTATAAGCTTGGCTGGTGAGTGCACTGAGTACCAAAGACCTCCTCCTCTGTTGCTTTACCCCACCAACTCCCCCCTGGCTGTCTGTTTAGTGTCACTCAGCTGGGATGGATCCCGTTAAAGATCTGACGCTTAGCAAGGACTCAGAGGTGTCTGGAACGCCTGCCTCTAATCATAAACACCACAGCTGGCAATGATGTGGTCGAGAAAAAAAATCACCTTGATCCAGCAGCACACATTCCCTTTGATGTTTCTGCAGTGAGTTCACTGCCCAGAGAAAAAGGTACTGCTTTAAAAAAAGTCAGGCTTGACATTCTCAAATCATAACCATATGACTCTCAATTCCAAGCTTAAAAAACCCCCACAGCCCATTCCTGGGAAAACACAACATTTTGTTCTGAGAAACTCAGGGAAGAAGCATCTGACAATGATAACATGAAGCAGGTTTGGAAGATAATGACAGTTTGAGAAGAAAACACTTCCAAAAAATTCAGACTGCCACTACCAAAAATGGAAGAAGCTTTCTGCCAAAGATTGCAAACTGTGGTGACCTCAAGCAAGAGACTGTAGCTGATTCAAGGGAAAAATGAAAACTTTTCAAAGACAACATTGCTTTTGCTCTGCCACTGTTTATGAGTACCTTATGCCCTCTTGCCTTTCGGGGTGGCCTGGTAAACACAAGAGCTCTTCTGTATTTTCCAGTCCTCTGCCACAAAATTCTGTTAAATATTCAAATCTGGGAGCATGATTTTTTATGTTTTTAACCCAGGGAGGTTTCAAGAAGACTTGTGAATCCAGTGCAAAAAGCATATTGATCATTGTGCTATTTTTTTTTTGTATCTGCCCCTATTTTACATATATGATCACCAAATATCCTATTTATTTTCAATCTGCTTGGATTACTTCATAGAAAAAAACCCCCACTGTTTCTGTTGCATTGATTTCTGTCTAGATATGGAGTGCTACATATACCATTTCCTAAAATCTGAGAAGACTGTTACTTGTGATCTGACACTTCCATACTTTCGCTTCCCTATGTTATGCCATCATAAGCTAACACAAAGTGCCTGATTTGAACAATCTTACCAAGATGTATAGTCTAATTTTGTTTTCATTATCCACAGCAAAGACATGTTACAATTAATGCTGAAGTTCTTCCCAAGGCTATATGAAGAAAAGACTTACTAGACACACTGATGCAGAGGCTTATTTTGCTAGGGACAAAAAAAAAAAATTTGGAACTAACTTTGAAAATCATCTCTAAAAATGGATCTTCAGAATTTTTCCCTATTTGCACATTTAAATACGTAGCATTTTTACGTTAAAAATGGAGATCTGGCGCAGAAGCAACTGTGAAGATTCATTTTGGGGTACTCAAGCACATTTTTGCCTTTCTGGATGTTCTTCTAAAATAGCCTTTTTCATGACTTCATGTTACCCACAGCTTTGTTTTCTTCCCCAGATAAAAAGACCAGGTTGCATCCCTCAGAATCAGAAACAATACTAGCAGCCATTCCTTAATGAGAAAACTAAAGATGACTGCATAGTTTCGTTACCTTTGGAATTAAAATTCACAGTTTGTTACTGTGGCTTAAAACTGATGAGAGTCATCCGGACACAGCTAAAACAGAGAATTGACATACTGTATACAAAACACAGAGCTTAAGAATGAGTGTAAATTGAACTACCATGTCATGGCTGGAAAATCTGGGAGCTGTATTCCAAACCTATGTGAGATTTCACAGCCTGTTTGTGCTGACAGCCTTTTCTGCAATTCCTCCAAACGTTGCAGATTCAGATAAGATTCAGATTTATTAAATTTATATGCTGTTCTACAGTGGTGTGCATGCACATGTGCATGCATGTGCGTGTATGTGTATGTGAAGGAGAGAAAACGCTAGCTCAGCTCGGTTGTGAAACATCAGCAATATACATACCCCTATATGGCAATTTTTCTCTTATACTGTATGTAAGCAAAATTTAATTAAATAATAGTCAAGATCTGCAGCCGTACTGACACTTAAAATGATGTGAGGGAGTGACACAATCCTCTTTGTTCCACATGAATGAAAAAATAATAGCAACAATAAAAAAAACCAAAATCTATACCAGAAAACACAGAAAACTGTTACTAACATCCTGTCACAAACAGAGGCTAACTGATTTTGCTCCAGAAAAAAATAAAATCAAAAATCATTAAAAGAAAAACTATTTCCACAAGCCTTGTAGAGAACTGTAGACTTACTGCAATGGCACATAAAAAGCTCATCTGTTTACCTCTGTGTATGCAAGAGTTCAGGAGGTAGGAGTCAAGATACGCATCCCATTCTTTAAGGGAAAATCAGAGCCAGCCAGCCATTTGCAGTTTCTTTATGAATAATTCTAAACTTACTGGCAGTCTATGACCTATGATAATTCCTCCTTTTTCCCTATTCTTACACTACTCTGAAACATCACAATATGAAACCAATAAGTCTAATCACAAATATGGTTTTAACCCAAGGAATTTTTTTCTTCCCATATTTTAATGTGACAAAACCAGCGTGGAAATGTTACTTATCAGAAATGAGAAGCAGAACAGAATTCTGTAATAGATTTCCTCCAGCTTCATTTTAAAGATCAGATTTAAAAGTGTTTTACTGATTACATGTTCTCTCATGATGACTAGAGAAGAGGGAAAAAAAAAAGAAAGGAAAAAGAAGAAAAGCCAAAACCACTTTCCTGATAACAAATGGATGTACTTCGAGGAAGTCTACAAAATTAGTTCATTATGGTTCAGTTTGACCAAATAAAGAGCACTGCCAGGTAAGAGAAGAAAAAGAAAAAAAGGTTTGGTTCTAGAAGGTGCTATTCGTCCTACATGGGAATGAAATATAATGAGCTGATGACATGCAAGATATCGTAAGGCTGCATGTGGCCTCCACCTGATGCACTGGGCTGCACTGTAGTCCAGTTCATCTCATTAGCACCTAACACACATTGCTTTACTGCTGTTATTAAATACGGCACATGGCCTTATACAAGAAGTTACTCTAATTCATATTCACCAAAATTGCATATCATGGTGACTTGTTATCTGACTGATTGGCTAAACGTCTTGGATTCCATGTAACTGGCAATGCCAGTATGTAAAACATAGGACCTGTGCAAAATTCCAGGATGGGTTAGCAGCTCTATCAGGAAGCGAATGCTTTATAGCACTTTTGAGGCTGCAGTTCAAGGATGCATTCAGCCCTCCATTCCTAAACCAGCTCAAAGCTGCCTTCAGACAGCTGACTCACAACATGACAGAGAAGGTAGCACCTCACACCAACTCTCTCGTGACCCCTCCAGATGAATCAAGGGAGAAATTGACAAGCTACAAAGGCACTCTCAGATGAAGGGAGGCTGGCTGGCTGGAGAGTTTAGGATGAGACATGCAGGTCAAACAGAAGTCTTCAGGGATCAAAAAAACCAAGTTTCCTGCATGTCTCCCCCTTTAAAGACTGCAACAAATTCTGACAAATTAAAGTGTTCAAATTTTTTTATTTTAATTTTATATAAAGTAAGTCTAAGCTTGATTTTAAACTGATTGAACAAGTGATTACAAACCATTTAACTTGGGCTCAGCCATAAATTCCTGATACTAAAGTTTGATTTGCACAGCTCCTTACCCACAAGAAGCTCTCTGTTTTCTCGTCATACTGCTGTTCATGGGGAGGAGGAGCACTTTCAGAGCTAGAACAGAAACCACATTACCGTGGCACTCCCTCCACGGCTTCTTTTTCTTTTTTCTCCTTCTTCTTTTGAAATGAGCTGACTCTAATTGCTTTGTTTCTTTGCTGATTTTGGCAACCTCATTTGGAACTTACATTTTGTGCAAAGGTAGCCTTGATATCACTTTCCAAAACTTTCCTGCCCATGTTCATCCTATGGTTTCTGCACAACACAATCACCATTTGCAGAATGGCCTCACCAAATGGGTACTGGTGTAGTTTATGGCCAAGATTTTGCCCCCCCTCTTTTTTTTTTTTTTTTTAACTCTCTTTTTTTTTCCCTCCCTCCTACCCCAAAGAGGTGATTGAAAATGGAAGGAAAAAAATCCTGGTTTGCCCTTATTTCTTTTCCCACGCCCCATGATACTCTTATTCTGAGACCATGTATGACAATGCCTCTTGGAAAATTGCTCCTGTCCAATAATATGCTTAAAGCACTCCTTTGCCAGAGGCGAAGGATTCATTCATTATATAAATCAAATAAGCATACAAAACTAGACAAAGAGTGACTGGTAATGCCCAGTGAAATTTCTTTGCTTAGCTAAGATGATTCGGTGCATTGCATGCAGATGTCAGGTATTTTTATAAAGAGCTCCATTGTGCAGGGCCCCACTACTCCTCCATCGCTCCCAGCACTCCCTTAAAAGGGGGGCAGTGGGCAGACAACCATTCCAGCTGGGTTTGGAACCTCGTCTGAGTCAGGAAAACCACAGCTCATAAGCAAAGAGGAAGCATAATGTTCTACAAGGACAAAACATTAGCAAAAATGTCACTCAGCCCCAGTTCCACATGTTGGCTGCCACGGCCTCTTCCTCCTAGCATGCCCGATTGATATAAATTCCATCTGCTCAGCAGCCAAGTGACAGAAAAGAAATACCGGCATCTGGTCTCTATTGCTGTCGGGTTTTTGTTCCATGTTAGACCTTAGCTAGAAACATATGAAGAGATGAAGGTGCTGGCAAGCGACTAAAAGGCTGCACTGGCACAAATGAGACTTTCTGATGCTTTTCACACTTCACTCTGGATTTTTACAGGGAAAAAGGCGGAGGAGACTTGATAAACTGAGTCTGGAGAGCCAACAGGCCTGGAGGTCATTTGGTGCTTCTAACTTTTTGAGTGCTTAAAACTGTAAAGCAAAACAATTTTTTTAACACGACAGAAGGTAATGAAGTCACACAAGAATGTTGCTCTTCAGCTAGCTTTTTTTTTTTTTTCTCTCGTTCTCTTAAACATCCACTGGTTTGGACCTGATCCACAGGCACTTTATATTCTCCTGAGAAGCAGCTGGAAAGTGCCAAACCACTAACTCTTTTTTTAACCCCACTGTGTCCAGCAGAAAGCAAGTTCTTTAAACCAAAGAGAGAGCAATAAAGCAAACCAGCAACATGCATTACTATCTGAGAAGTGATGACTGAGTGCTTTCCGAGAGCAACTGCTGAAGAGCTAGGGGAGAATGTGAGTCAGTGTGCATGTGTGTGCGTATATTCAAAGATTTCTTTGAGGAATGCCGACTCACGCTAACATAGGTGCTAGAAAAAGCAATGGTGTGACAGAGAGGAAAGCAAAAAAGAAAATACATTTGTAGTAAACTTGAGGACAGGCAATTTTTTCTCTGCTGCAAACAACTGGAGCCAAAAACTCAGGAAAGCATTCTGTATCTAAAGAGATACGCAAAACACACAAGATAGCTAGTCTACAGTAAGGTAAAATTTTCTAAAATTTAAAGTGGAACCTAAATATTCCAAATCAATGCAGAGCTTGCTTTTATTAAAATTAAAAATAGTCTCCATTAATTTACAGCGCTTCCAGTCCTTGCTGGTCTCCAATCCCCCCTGCGTCACAACGTCCTTTTGTTTGGGTGACAGGACCACAGACTGACAGGGAGAAATGAAGCAAGTGAACAGCTATCAGAATGACATAGTATCACCAATCTGAGAGAGAGAGAGCATGTAAGAGAAGAGCTCTCAAGAACATATAAATATATAATAGGGCCCTGGAACCCTTAATAATTAATTGTGAGAAAGAAGCTTTTATTTCAGCAAAAATAAGAGCTTCTAACCAGCAACCACATAAGAGTGGAACAGTCCAGTATAATAATGCCCAAAAGGAAGATCCATGCCAGTGCCTTCACAAGGGGAAGTGCACCTTCCATACAGAGCCAGCACCACCTCAACACACTGCCTGCACTGCATCTTCAAATAAAGTCTAACGTGACACCTACCTCCTGTGCTGATTCCCTGCATGCAGTGGAATTGCTTGCAGTGACTTTAACGGAGGTTGCACCTAACTCAGAAAGGTCAGCACTCTATAGCTAATTAGTTGGGTAATGAATATTACATCATCCCAGAATTAGGGGTAAAAATTCCACCACTGGTTCACCTCACTGAATTGTTACTTTGGGAAAGTCACTTCTGCTAGCTTAGTGTTCCTCACTGGAGATTACTACTCAATTTGTAGCCCAGATGAATAGCCTCAAGTACACATAGTAGATATTCTTGTGAGGAATCAGTAGTGCGCAACCATTAACAATGTGCCTCCATACAGTAAGTGGTTTAGAGTTTCACAAAGAGTTTGGAGGGACTCTTTTGCCTTTGGGTGTTTTTGCATGGGATGTCTGCCTCTTGGAGTTGCCACTTACTCACCATCCAAACAAAGTCAGCACAGACACTCTCTCCCAGTAGCACCCTCTTGCAGTGCCATTCCTGCACTGCCATACCTGCAGAAAAGTTCGGATTTTCACGGAGCTTTTAGAAGTACCTCCAGGAGACTTTTACGTTTGCAATTAATTCAAACTAAAGATTATTATCTCTACTAGTGTAAACACAGTTGTTAAATGGTACGAGTTCCTTCACCTCAGTTTCTACTCAAGAAATAAGTAAAGCAGAAACTGCCTTAATCCAACAGCTATGAAACTAATATAGCAGTTATCTAGGTATTATTTCACTTTAGAGTGCCTCTCCAAAGCACTATTTTTGCTCGAGACCTTTTTACTGCCTTGACCTTGAATGATACCCTTTCCACAGATTTAACCATGCTTACAGTAAGTTTCTACTAAGTGAGAGATCAGATAACAATTATCACCTCAGTCAGTGCTCCTTGAGAAAGGAACCATATCACTCTCAAAGAGAAGGGACAACTTTTCTGTTATGCAGAGTAATGGAGTAAAAAACTAATCTTTTATAGCAAGGTGGCAACAGACACTTCCGTTTTCTCTCCCCTTCCCATGCCCAAAGAGGTAACCAATGCAGAGCCTCAGCTGTCTTTTGTTCAGAATTCTGGAGCATGTACATCAGTGAGGCTACTACCACAGTAAAAGTAAACAGTAAGAGAAACTTCTAAGTATTAAAGAGAAGTGTGAGTATAACTGCTACATATACTGGTCCAAATAAACTCCAGGGTTACACACCCAGTGAAATCAACATGGCTGGGTGAGGGCTTACTTAAAACAATTTGTAACATATCTCACTTTCTGGAGCAGACAACATTACACTTCCCAGTGGCAAAGCTTGGCATGCAGTCAGTGATGAGAAGGGACAATTGAGGAGTTTAATGGTAGAACCCATCACTGCGATTTCCTGCAAGTCAGGGACATGAAACAGTACAGCTGCCGGGATGACTGAATAGCTGAAGGAGCTTGTATGAGCTTCAATAGCAGTCCAGAGCAGCATTCCGCTGTGAATGACAAGTGATGGGCCAAATCACTGGGGAGTTACCAATGAGTTATTAATGGTGACAGGTACACTACCTGGGAGACAGGTTGAGAGGGGAAAAAGATTATTTATAAGCGAATAGTTAACAGCTGTACCCACTGCTAAGCATTACATGGATGCCATAAACTGTAGAATTCAAATCTTGGGTTATTCAAGCACGAACAACTGTCTGTCACCAAACTGCAATGCATCGGTACAAATTAAAGTGGGAGAGATGAGATGAGGCTGGAACGATGCCTTACTCAAGAAGGCAATGTCATCACAGAGTGCAGATAAGAGCTAGAGAAGGGCAGAGATAACTATGAGGTGAATTATGGTTCTTAATAATAAAGACGAATTTGCAAGAACAGCTTTTTAATTTTTCCTGAGGGCTTTTGCAAGAGAACAGATGCTGAATATGTCCTGTACTGACAAGAATAAATGGGGGAAAAAATATAATAAGCAAAGAAAATGTTTTCGAAGAAGTTTCCTTTGATATCAGAAATAATATATTTCTATTGTGGAGATAATTTTTTCTATCTTCAGCCTCCTCCAAAGTTTGAAAGCCACATTGTTAAGCTTATAATGTTCTTACAATACCTACAATAATATAGTTACCCAGTTTTTCCCAAAGGAATGAAGCATTGTACTATTGAGCATATTAAAAGTGGCATGGACAAAAATCTTTCAAATCTATTTCTCGTTTTCATATGTACTACAAGAAGCAGGAAAAAAAGCCCCCCAAAAAAACAACGCAAAATGAAACAAATCCGCAAGAAACCCCACCAAAAAAGAAAAAATAAACGCCCACAAAACAAGCAAACAAAATAAGAAAATCCCAACATATCAGGATTTAGGAAATGTTTTCATAATATGAACATCACGAGCAGTTAAATACCAGCAAGACAAGCCAGGTGCCAAGACAATAAGCAATGCTTCACCAACTTCAAGCCTTTCAGAGAGCACTGGGAATCCCTGTACTAGATGTCATACCAGAAAGAGACATTCCTGACCTCGAACAAAATGTGTCGAACACCTAATCTTAAGGGGAAAAAAACCTAATAAAAAAAAAAAAATTAAAAAGAAAAGGTGAGGCATTAAGCACTTAGTATCAACTACATGCTTAAGATCCAAATATTAGTTTTTATTGAAATGCAGTCTCAAAACAGATTGCAGAATGGAAGCAAAAAAAGGTCGCTAGTCAGCAACAGCTGGGTTTCTCTGAGGTGGAGTGAACAAACTGTTTATGTCTATGGTTACTGCCACTTCTCATTTTTTTGCCATAGGGGCATTGTGCTCTTGAATGCTCTGGAGGACATATGCAAGCCAGAAAAAGCTCACCCTTCAAACAGCTTCTGAGGATTTAAAATACAAGGACATAAGCTGACTCAGCACTGTAACTGTAGGTTTTGGTCCAAATCTTTCAGTTCAATTATTCCAAAGTGAACATCACTAAAAGGCAAACAGCCCTGCATGAATGTATGTGCATGTGTGTGCATGCATGGGTTGGAGGTGGATTGATATTAGCAGGGCTTATGCATAATTTGCTTTCTGCTCTTCATAAGGTTTATATTTCCTCGTCTGTTTCATTCCAATTCTCATGGTCAACTGGTAGGATTCCTCAGAGTCTGAACTTCTAACACTGTGAATCAATATTTAAATATATAGCCAAAGCTAAGTGAGACTGTAACATTTTATCTTAATTAGCCATTATTTTCTTAGCTACAATGTGTTGTGGAAACTGTTTTTCACAGAACTTTGCTTTTGAGCATAAAACAGTCAAGCAGTCACAACATCATTTTTAAAGGTACTGAGAGAGAATCAGGAACTGAATATAGCTTGGATTTGGCATTAGCAGCTTTCTGAAAATTCTCTCATCTGCATACATGATTGATAAAATTCTTGTTTCCCTTGTTTTCCTCCTATTTTAAAATTTATTTTTGCTTAAACTGACACATGTGAGAGGAGCTGAGGTAGACAGAGGCAGAGGAAACATAAGTCAAACTTCATAAAGAGTGAAATTTGAAAAGTTAATTCACTATGATTAATTGTAAAAAAACCATGGAATTTAGAGTGGGCAACATGAGCTTAGCTTTGATATCTCCATTTCAACCAAACAGTGCCTTACTGCACAAGTGGTTCCACTGCTTGTAAAGTAAGGCACTGCTAAATAAATGTGAGAGTCTGCCTCTAAATGACCATTTTCTTTCTCATATTCATTGATGGAGATTGTAATGTAAATTTCTTTACTGTTGCTTCAGGGATAAATCTGTGAATTTGGAAGCATAGATTTCAATAGTGAAGCTTGCATGGAGATACCAGTGCCTTCTGCTATCATGCCCAAAATGCATAACTGTAACTTACTTCTAAAAAAATTGTGAATGTAAAAATAATAATTTCAATGATCTGTCAGTTACTTTTTAACAAAAACAAACAAAGCTACAAAAATTATTATAAAATACATTGTGCAACCCATGAGTGTATTTATTTTACATTGGCCAACATTATCTACCATGTAACCAGGTCAGAATTTACACTGCAATGACTATGCAAGACATTAATCCATTGTATTCTTTACAATTCCACACACCAAGTGAGTCCATCCACTAAAGCAGAAGTCTCCTGGTTTTCTCCAAACAAAATGCAGTACTATTCAGTTTTTAAGGATTCATTCAGAATTCTTGAGTGACACAAAGGACAAACTGCCAAGAGCAATAAAAGACCAGGATACTAGGAAGGAAGACTGGCTTCTAAACATGCCAAAGTTTGTTGGAAATATAACATTGAAGGACTCTTTCTTTATTTGATTTCTAGTGGTAATGCATTCTTCCCAGTACCTCAGTCAGTCATGTATTAAAAAGTACTTCAAGTATTTTTGAAAACCTCCTCCTCTTTTTCACAGAGGGTATTTGGTAAATTACGTCCACACTTTTTAAAAGGAACAGAAACTCCTCTTTCAATTTGTGTGTACTATGTAATCAACTCAGCAGATGTTCTTGGCTCCCAGCATAGCTGCAGTCAAAGAACTGTCTCTAGGGTGGTCTGCAGGCACCAGGCTAGAATGGAAAGAAATCGGGGATGAAGCAGCTATCCACACCTGACTCACAAACAGTCAGCTGGGCAAGCACCTTGTGCCCACAAATAATTTCTTCCACTTATCCCAAAAAACTCCTGCTTGGGTCGGGAAAGAAAAAAAGCACAGCAGCCTGGACCAAAGAAGTTAAGACCTTCATTTAGTAAGGTCCTAGTCTTCATGAACATGATGAAACTGACTTGGAGACCCATAATAAGAATCTGCTTCATCAGTGAGTCTCCCTGTTCAAAATATGCCACAAATGATCCATGTCTTGTGGCCTGGATTTGAGAGATGTAATAAATGCCAGTGCAGAGAGGGATGGAGCCTATGCCAGTGAAAACAATTAACAATAAAGAAAGAGTCTTCAGAAACTTACAATTTTTAATTAAAACATACTTTCACATACAGTTACCACAGCCCTCTATTCATTCCTTTTCAACTAAAGGACAATGCTTACAGGAAAGGAATTGTTGTGTGACCTCAGCTGACCAAGCTGACATATATACATTCATTGAGGCCCAAATTCAGAAAAATATACAAGCATATGCTTAACATTAAACAGTGAGTAGATCCCTGTTGAAGTCAAGGGCTTTAATTGTTTAAAGCTGGGTAGATGCATAGATACCTAGCTGAAATCAGAACTCACTTTCTGACAGTGACTGAACAGTTATCCAGGTAACAAATTATGTTTGCCTCCCTATGCCTTTATGTCTCTAGTGTCCAATAAGCTGTGACGTCTTTTGGTTTGAATATTTTTATACCTCTTTCCCCTTTTCTCTCTACCACACTTTCTTGATGCCACAAAACAGATGGGTCTTTGTCTTCAGTGCAGGAACTACCAGTTCCTATCAGTTCCACATGAACTACCTGGCCACAGATAAAAACCATACAGAGACTTCACAGATTTGCAGCACCTTCCTTCCTATCTCTTGAACTAAGCTGAAAGTAGTCATAAACAACATTGTCATACAAGTCCTGTTCCTTTGAATAAATAGATAAAACCAGAAACAAACAAACAAATAAAAAAAAAAAAAAACCACAAAAAACCCCAGGACTTCTGTACAGAGCAATAGCTGCTGATTCCAGACAATTATCTTGTATGAACTGAGGGAAAACACTCTGCTGAAATGAAAGCAAGTACCTTAAAGAGGGACTTACAGAGTACTACAACATAAAGCAGACTGGGGAAGGGCAAATGCATTACAGATGCACGTCTAAAGTCTGGTGTAACTAGTACTGGAAATTCATACTATGTTACTGAAGCTATTATTTAGGCATAGCAGCATGTATACTTTAATTTCAAATTTTCAGTTTGCAGCACTTCTGAAGCACCTCAAACTGGTTTGACATGTAAGTTCTCACAAGTGCTTCGAAGCCTATAAAACTTTCTATTGCAGTGACATTTTTATCCTGCTTGAAACATCTTAACATTGATACAACAAGCAGTTCCATGCTAATGTAATCTATTTTCATTGACCTATTTGATCCTTCAGGTCAATGTTCACTCAAAACAAACAAAAAAAATTAAAACTTTGAAAAAAGAGTATTTTTAGTTACTTCTGTGACTCCAGAAAAAGTGTAAAGCTCAGTTTATTTATTTCACAATGTTTCCATGCCTAAGAAAAATGGTTGTACTAACCCAGTGAGAGAGCTAACTCTTCATTCCAGCTGAACTGATAACTCTTCTTACTACCAGAATAAACAACTTTGCATTTAATAATTGTTATAGAACAGGTTTAGGACAATTAGTACTATATGCACTACCACACCATAACAAAATTAGCAAACTGAAATACGTACAGGACTACAGGGCTGTTCAGTTCATGACACATCAATTACCAGGCTCCAAGAACACACGCAAGCAGGCATTAGCAAAACTTACTCTTTCAAGATGCACCTTAAGCTCACCATGTAAAATCAACTTGCTAGCCGTATGTGGTTGAGGGAACACAGACTTCTGAAGCCACAGCCTTCAAGTGAGGACTGTAAGTGATCAAGTAAGAGATGGTTTGCAAATCATAAGCTGCTGCCATTGTTTCTCTGCACCATACCACTTCTGCTGGATAGTTGTCCCAGAACAGCTTCTTACATTCTGTAACACTCTGCAGCCTCACAACAAGCACAATTGCATGAAAAATCTGCCACAGACATTATTAATGCCTCACCCTTTTTCTCCCAAGAAACAAATCTCTGCCTTCAGCTATGGCGGAAAGTGAATGTCATGGGTCTTATATCCATTTCCTCATAACTCTGGGCCTACAAAAGGGAGAGAAAAGCTTTGTTTTGCAGCATGTGATACTGCCTGAAATGCTCCTATCAAGAGGAAACCAGTTCGTGCATGGAAAATAATTGAATTAGTAACAGTTGAATTCTTTAAAACTAAATTTCATTTTACATAATGAAATCTTTCTAAAAGATACTGGTTGCACAAAATCATTTTTGGGGATTGTAACATTACATAGTTAGCATGTTTTATTTAATACTTAGAAATACTACTGCAGAATAGCTAATTCTTGCACTTTATAAAAAAATTTTGATATTACAATGTGGTTTGGGTTTTTTTTTTTTGTTTTTACTGTACCTGCTTCCTAAAATTCTTCGGTTGATTTTCACCTAAAGAAGTTTTCATTTTTCATTGTTTTTTATAGTAGGTTTCAAATCAGAAAGAAACAACTTGAAAGTACAAACCTAAATTTTCCATTATAAAAAGGAAAGAAAAAATACATTGCATTAAATTTAATCTTTAAAACCAATTCTCCAATATCCAGAATCTGAATTTATGACTTTCAGATGTCAGAGGCTAGTAATACTGAACTGCTTTACATTAATATGCTGACCTTCTATAGTGACTATCCTTTTCTGAAGGCATTCACCAAGCAGTGCTTTGGCTATATACTGAGCTAGATGAACAGAGTAAGCGCACAAGCATTACCCTAGTTGCTTCCAAATAGTCTGAGAGCCACTCATTGTTTTAATACAAAGCCTGGTGCAACATAAGCTAACTTGTAAGCAACCAGATAAGCAGGATCATATTCTTTATTCCTATTTGTCAGCACCATATGTCAACTTTGACACAAGTTAAAGACATCCAATATCCAGACTGCATGGATAAAAACGCAATGATGTTAAGTCCATTACCATTTCCACATCAATATGCAAACTATACAGATACACAAAACCCAGTACGCTGATCTATATCGAGCCAGAAGTCTTAAAAATCTACTGTCCTACAAGTGACTTCCTTCTCTGCAGGACAACTGTCAGTCAGTAACACAGGTTTCCATGGTTTCCACATCCTTTCTAGAAGAAGGAATGTAAGACTTTGCAGTGCAATTCTGACAAAATTTGTCACGAAGAATCCAGCAAGGCTAGATATAAACAGACATATTTTCCCCTACTATAAAATTAAAACAAAATCTTCCCCTTCTATTTGCTAAAAATAATTAAAAAAATATTTACTGAAAAAACTGTTCCAGTGGTGGTGATGTTTCAGAATTTGACTTAAAAAAAATAATCATAATTACACATTCTATTTCATTAGAGGATCTCAAAGCACTTCATAAACATTAATTAAAAACATCCAAGTATTAATTGGGATGATTAGAACATTTTGTAAAAGCCATGGGGGAGGAGAGAAATCAAGCTGAAGCACAAAGGACTCATGCAGCAAGTTAATATATTAGAGCCAGTAGAATAATATGTTTCCTGACTTCAAGCGAAGTATTCAGCATTCTAGGACATGGTGCAAAATGACAACCAAATAATAGAAGATATTTTAGCACAAGAAAGAATAGTAAATTTCTTAATTAAAATATAAGAGTTCATCTTCATTAGATTCAAAATGTACCTTGATAAGTAAAAGAGGGTTGTCTATCTACATTTGATGCTGTCTTCCTACTGCCTAGAAGGCAACAGTGAGAGCTAATGACATTTACCCTTCCTAATAAGAATCACTCACACTTCACTGTTATTCCTTGTTATTGCTCAGGACAGGCACTAGCACCTCATTGAAAGATCAGGCTGGAAGGGAAAAAAGTCCCCTTGAGATACTTTGGACTTCAAGAAAAGCAGTAAAACAACAGATGCTGGAGAGATGACAAGTTCGATTCTCTGTGGCTCTTCCTGATTCCTAAGTGTCTGTGGGCCTAAATTTCTTAAGTGCCTGAAGACAGTGCTGACACACAGACAATCAAAACCACCTCTAAACTCAGAGCAAGAGCTGTCTAAACTGGGAAGTCTTAAATCCATTAAAATATCATGGTCTGGACTCTGTGCTCTGTGAGTTAATTGCCACTTGTGGACCTGATCAGCTCCAGGACCATAATTTGAATTCAGCATGAGGTCCTCTGTAAAGAGTATAGTCTAAAAAGCAGAAGTTCTAAACTCGGAGGTGTATTTTGTAAGAATAATTCCTTGGCTTCTTGGCACAGCTCACTCACCTCCACATGGACACACATTTCCCTTTGATCAATAACTTTATGCCTTTTTGTTTTCTTTATAACAGGTCACTGCATTTATTACAAGAAAATTGAGATGGACAGTAACCCCAAGATCCTGTACTCAACTCAGTGATCGTATTTCTTTGACATCGTCCAGGATATGTTCTGCATTAGAACTATATAGAGGATTCAATGTGGTATTGTGAGCAAGAAAGTGCCCAGACAAGGCTAGGAGGAAAGCCGTTCTCTCCTTTCCCCTCATCCACAGAGAATTAGCCTCAAAACCAGAGACTTTTCTCACAGACACACACACTTTAAATCAATTACAAATAAAACATATAGATTATTTAATTATGTGCACGTATATACACACATGTATACGTGTTTAATGGAAAAACTACATATTTAATGGGGAAACTTCTGTGATCAGAAATGGTTAATAGAAATTCAAACACATTCTGAAGCAAGAAAGCTGGAAATAGTTTCCTCCTTGGCTTATCTGCCAAAATCCAAGTTTAGGGCTCTGTTTCTCCTGCAATGCTTGATGGCATCACTCACACCTAAAACAGCTGAGGGAGTGAACTATTGCTCCCAACTCCTTCATCCCCCACTCTGCTTTAGGTGTTTGTAATTTCATCAACTATCACAAGAGAGACACAAGACCATGAACTCAAGCCCTGGCAGGTGAAGAAATTTTCAGCTCCATTTTAAAAAGTAAGCACACATGGTCCTGGCATATGCCTGACAGACCTTCAGTAACAGCCATTCCCATGGCTCTGTATCCCAGTAGCTGGGCATAGCTCTGTAAAACTACGTCAGTCAGTGGGATCTTCTCACCACCAGTACTGTAAACAGTACACGTTCCAGGTATAAAAAAAAACCAGCTACACAGAAGTCTCTCTCTCTTTTTTCTTTTGGTCTTCAGTGCTCAAAAATGTTTGCCTTTAAAAAAGCTACCTTTGCATTTCTGAGCCATGTGAAACACTGTGGTTATAAAGGCTGACTATTTCATAGTAACCATTAAGAACCAGCATCATGTATACTGCTGTTGATCACCAGGGCTTATACAGCCCTCTGCTTCATTAATTACCCTTGCAAGATGCAAGGCACAGAGCAGCAATAGCATGGCTCTCCAGTTGCACATATTCCAGAAATCCAAATGATTTTTTCATGTCACTGAAACATCTGTTGTCATGAAACTTGTCCTGGTGGCACTCAGAAGGGCCATCAAACTCTTTGGACTTTATTTTCATTCTTTCCTAGTTCAAGTGCTTAGAGTCATGACAAACAATCATGTAGCACTAGTGTGATTGGTAGTATTACTATTAGAGGTACATCACCAAAAGCAGCAGGGAAATGTTATGCAAGTTAGTGTACAGAGAAAATCTGAAAGCACTTCACACTGTAGAACAAGTGGCACTACTTCGCTCAAACATACAACAGTGCTTCCCTCTGGCCCAGCAGCTACTTTGATTCCTATCTCCCTCTTCAGCCCTTAAAAGTTTATCTGAGCTTTTTCCACCTTCTGTTTAGAGATAGGATAGTTACTCCTAGCTTAGTATGGCTAAGATGAATACAAAAGAACAAGAGGCATAGCAGAGAATCTCTGTTCCAGAGAAGTGCAGAGGAGTCATGCTAAACCAACATATGGGAGAAGAGAAACTCTCACAGGTGAGCACAGCTGCAAATATTAGCATGCAGTGATGCTGTGGGAGGAATGGAAAACTCAGAAGATGCACACATCGTGTAACAGATCCTTTTCATCTGTTTGTGCTAAAGAAGCAAAATTGGAAAAGGAGAGGCAGTGAAACTGAGGTGAGGCTGAAGAAGGGAAGATAAGCAATAAAAAAGGGGTGTGGGGGAGAATGGGAGGCAATGACAACAGGATGAGTAAGTTGGAGTGCAAAGAGGGAGGAGAGAACAGACAGGCACAGAAAACAAGAAATAGGCTGGGCATATACCAAAGAGACACAGATTTAAATCCCATCTGTACTAAGAGAGTAGAAGTCTGGATAGATGTTTCCCAGCTTTGAGCCTTTGGTTGCTCTGAGGATCACTGTTAAAAAATACCATTGGAACAAAAGAACACATGATAGTGTTAACTGTAATTACAAGGGTAAAAAACCCCACAAGACAGATGTATATCTACAAACCTGAGAAAAGTAAATCAAGCTGTAAAAGGGTGACTCTCTCCTCATTATCAAGTAATTAAATGTGGGTGGCAGTTATTATGGGAAATATAAGCTTGCATGTGAAACACTTTGGTTGTATTTTGGCTTCCTTAGTCTTTACCAGATAAACTTCTTAACCTTTATCTGCATCAGTTTTACTGTACATTAAAAGGCCATAATACTCATAGAGTACATATGTAAAGATTGAGTGCCTGCTTCTTAAAATGCATGGAAATCCTCCAGTGGTCAGAGCTAAAATAGAAAGTATTAATTGAGAGATTGACAAACAGACCAATGAGGAATGATGAGTAGTATCAATTAAATAAAGGCATAACCTTCATACAAAAGCCATTTTTAGTGTATTAAAGGTGCATAACTATCATCAAACTTTTGCTGGGTTGCAAAGCTAACCTTTTTTTCCCCATCTATAAAACAATTTGATTGCCTGTTTCTCTCAGTTTTCTTTATCATGGAGCATACCACCACTTTACAGTTGTTATTTTATGAAAAAAAAAAAAAAAAAACCTAAACAGTAAATCAACTGATGGCACTTGGGAAAAAGGCTGACAGAAACTTCACGTCTTGTGATTATAGATGGGAGACTGAAAGTTTGCTATGATCACTCCTATGACCTGACACTACTTGTCTGCCTTTGAAAAGCTGATATCCTTGGAGCTGCTGTTTGTTTTTTTTCTTTCTGATGTTCCTTACGTCTAAGTAATGGAGGCTATTTGACAAACCGTTTAATTAAAGAGCCCTTGCATTTGGGCTCCATAGCAAAGTTTAAACATCTTAAAAAGAGGCAAATGAGTACAGATGGGAAAGCTAAGACTCTAAAGTCAGATAGCAACAAAAAGGTCAGATAGCAACAGTACCCATGCTTTTCTGAAATCCTCCACAGACAGGCCAATGCTGGGCAATATTTAATTTTAAGAACAATAAAGTAATTTCCATCTGTTCATATGGCTAATATTTCACCTGCTTGGAGGGGATGAGGTGCAAAGGGATTACTCAGAGAAAGAACAGAAAAGAAATTAAGAATGGCATTATTAAAGATGCTCAAATTTATCTCTTTGGTCCCCCTGCAAACCTCTTGACCTAATCCGCTTTTACACTAAGGCAATGAAACTACTTGATCACAAACCTGCTGAAAAAGTGTTGAGCTGTTACTCAAAACATTGAATCATTATTTGCAAAAAGTCAGTTTATGGCCTCAAAGTTGTGATCACGTATCATGTCTTCTGCAGCTGGACCAGTGCAAAAGCTGAATGCTCCAGCTGTTGACTGATCATGGTATAATTGCTTTCTAACCCTTTCCTCTCAGAACAATCAGAGTGTAGCATGTTTAGCAGGAGAATTTTTCTAACCTGGCTTGTTTAGAGACAGCCTGGCTAGGGAGAAATTACACATGTAGTTAAACTAGGAAATGGGTGTAGTAAAGTATTCTTCAGTGTAGAGCAAACGAAAGCAGCTGGCAGAGTTACCTCCTCACTCAGCTCACCTGGAATATAACCAGCACTGGAGACTTACTTATAGTTGAGCTGTTCTTTACAGCAAAAGTAACTTCACACAAATCAATAGAGCCACTAATCATATCTCTTTGAGTATCAGGTGCAGAATCTGACCTACACCAGCTACTGTTGTTGACAGAATACTGCCCTGGCCTGCAAAGACAGCTGTTACATTGGCTGTTCCCAAAAAGAAAACCTACAGGCTCACCAACAGCTCTTCACAAAATACATTAACTGAGTTCCTTGAGATAAATAGCAGATAAACAAGTCTAGAAACTGAAGTGCTCTGGATGTCCATAAAGGAAATATGGTCCAGGAAGTTTCTCTATGCAGTAAAGTTATTTTGAGGATCCCTTCTACAGATGAGAGGACAATTCCTCCTCTAAAACATTAATCCTGTGAGCAATTTGATAAGACTGATGACCAAATTGTCACTCACTCACATTTCAGAGATAAGTGTCTATTCACCAGAAACTAGGTTTACTGCACAGAGGCTAGAGAAAGTTTGCCAGATCTTAATGCCTTTCAGCCATTACTGGCAATGCTGTGACTGTGCCCAAATGTGAAAGGCAGTTTGTCACATTACCTCCACTGGCTTCAGGTTCCTTTGCTTCATGCTCTCCATTAAACATATCCACTGAATAAAGCAACAAATAGTGCATTTTTCTCTGCCCACTGCTATCTAATCTGCTGTGTAGAATATTATTAATCAAAAGGAGGGTGTTACAAACAAACCCACCCACATTGAAATACTAAGACACAACTGGACAGAGCCACTGGTTTTCTCTTGTTTCTCAAGTGGTGCAAACAGTGACGTCTTTCTCAAAAATTACTGAGAAAAAGTATTATATGGGAAAAAGGGTTTCATTATGCATTTGAAGAGGAAAGAAAATTCCAGGCAATACTGAAATAATCAGTATTGACTAGATATATCTACCCTAAAATTCCCCCCACACACACACACTGCTCTCATGTATATCTGCAGTACAATCAGCTCTCGAGCCTCAACACAAGAGGGATGTAGACCTGCTTAAGCAAGTCCAAAGGAGTGCTATGAAGATGATCAGGTGGGAGCATCTGTCCTATGAAGAGAGGCTGAGAGAGCTGGCATTGTTCAGCCTGTAGAAGAGAAGGCTCAGGGGAGACCTTATAGCAGCTTCCAGTGCCTAGGAGAGGTACTGCCACAACCCTGGAGGTCTTCAAGGCCAGTGGCTTTGAGCAACCTGGTTTACTGGAAGGCATCCCTACCCATTGCAGGGGGTTAGAACTGGATCTTTAAGGTCCTTTCCAACCTTAAGCATTCTATTATTCCGTGGTTCTGTGATCAAGTTACAAGTTGAAAACATTAATTTTATTAGAGACAAACAAGCTAGTTTACTGTTTACATTTCTCTAACTGCAGCATTATAGCAAATTTAAACATTTTCCTAGAGATATATATGTGTGTATATTATATATTATATGTACTAATGTAGAGACTGCATGGTTTTCATAGTTACAGCTGGGTTTAAACCACAACAGCATGGTAAACTCTCAAGCATTGGCTGGACTAGGTTATAACTTAACAGACCAGTTAAAAAGAACTATACTTCCAGGCTGACAGTCTGATCTTCCTGAATTCACTGTGTGACATCTTATCATCATCCCAAAGCTCTGCAATATTCTGAGCAATTTCTTTTGGTTAGTAATACTTTTGTTTCTTATATAAAACACTCATGACATTTCATTGGAAGCTTTTTGTATGGAAAAGCTGAGTTTGAAAACATCAAATAAGTCTGTGAAGAGTTCTAATTCTATAATGATGAACTTCACAGAACAACAACTTTTGCTCAAAGCAGACACTACCTGTAGTTCTCATCTGTATGCACTTTTACTATGTTAATGCTACTACAAATTTCTTTTCAAATTTCCCTTTATGCCCCTTTTCTCCTTTTATCAGATAGTTGCAATGGAGTTAGTTTTTAAACAAGAATTTTTATTATCATAGATTTTATTAATTTTCCTGAGATTTCATGTATGTTTTACTAAGCAGTTTCCCTTTCTGAGCATCCTAGCTTTAATGGAAACAAAATGCATTTTTTGCCCAGAGAGGTTCTGGAACCTCCACCCTTGAAGCTATTCAAAAGCTGACTGGACATGGTCCTGAGCAATTAGCTCTAGGTGTTCCTGCCTAAGCAGAGGACTTGAACAAGATGACCTCCATTCCATACTTGACCAGTCTGTGATTCTTTAAAACTGGAGAGCTAAACTTACAGCCAGGTTCAACCACACATATCATAGCTCTTCATCCACCCACTAACACCATCCACAGCCAAGTGCCACCAAGTCAGTAAGTGGCAAGTCTGTAAAGCCTGCCCTTAACTTGTATTGATAACTGTTCTCCTTTAACTGACATAATATTCAATATACTGTTGTTGAATGTAGCAATGGTAAAATTAATGCCTTGAGGGCTACAGTGTGATTGAGTCTTAGTCAGATAAACTGAACTCTGACCTACTAGTATATTATAGGCCTTTACACCACTCAGTTGCATAGGTCACAATCTTACTCTGTATAAACCTCTATGTAATTATATTACAGGCCATTCTTGTACATGTTAAGATCATTCCAACAGATAATTAAAAAAAAAAAAATATAATCAATATGAGCCTGATTCTATGACTTTTAAAACAAGGAGACTACTGATATCAGTCAGTCTTGTCTATAAGGAACACATTCTACACTTGCAATATATTACGACTAACTATAAATCACATTTAGTAAATCGCAAGTTCTTAATGTTATGTCTTGGAAAGGATGCATTTTTTTTATGTGCATTCCTTTGCAAATCATATTTCTTCAGCCTTCCTGATCAGTAGCATTCAAAATCCAGAATTTAAAATGGCGCAACATGCACAAAAATCCATTACAGTACTCTCTAGATATCCATCATGCATCTATCTAAAGTATATATAATATCTAAAATCTGTAAATACAGATCCATACATACGTATCATACAAACATCTATAGGTATCTATTTTATAAATATCATGGAAATACTTAACTGTAAGTTTTAGACTGCTAATGGAAAATGATTTCTACTGTATTTGAACATGTGCACCATTTAGCTTTAACAAAACAGATGCCTGAGAATGCTGAAACAATTAAAGAGCTCCATTCTTTAGATATCCCTATAAGAATAACAGGATCTCATTATTACCGTAATAGCCTTTTTATTACTCTTTCTCTAGGACTCTTCAACAATTCAGTATACTTTTTTGTGAAAACCTATTCGTAGAGCATTTAAGAAAATATAAGAACATAGCATATGAAGGTTTCCATAGAATTACTTAAGGGTAATTTACTTTCACACAAAGGACAGAAAATTGAAGAAGAATTTAAAAATACTGTCAGGATTCCACAGAGCAGGGATAAGGAATCCCGTGTTTTCTGTACAGTGCCAAGCATGCTATCATTGCCTAAGAAAGTAAAGAAATAAATCAGAAACTAGAATTTTCAAAGTTTTTCAGGTGTGTCTACTTCAGTAACTGTATGACTTCTATATAATGCAGAGCTATATAAGTCAGCAGCAATTAGGAAAACTCCGAAGCATGTCATATTAGATTCTGAATCAGAAATAGTCTTATACAATGTAGTCATTCACTTCAGAACCCAATAGATTATGAAATACTTCAGATAAGCAACCATAGATATTCATGACCACACTCATAAAGCATGCCTGACCATTTTTTAGTTTACTTACTGTATGTTTTGTTTGCTTACCTTATCTTAACCGGTCTGCATGTAACACTTTATTTAAAGCTACCTTTTTAAAATGGCTTTATAAACATGATTTTCCCATTTATACATTACAATATAAGGATACTTCTCAATACAACCATGATCACAACCCCCATTTCATTTACACATTATTAGATATTTTCTAAAAAAAGGAAAGAAAAGACAAAGGAGCTGCTGACTTGGATCTTGTTTTCTTAAGTCAAACAGTAGCTCTTGAAAACTTGCTAGTTGCCTTTGATGACCAAAGCAGTCTTGCAGCTAGCTAACCTTACTGTTTTCAGCATTTAAGGTATTTCCTACAATAAGCATAAGCAAATACAAATAAATACTATGGTATTTCATTATTTTTTTTAGCTTAGGAAAAACTGAATATTTTTTTTTGCAACCATCATTAGTTGTCACATGCCACATAAAATTTACTTCATGTCCTTCTACCTCTTTGGGTGCATGGTCACTATGTCTATACAAAAGAAATTTTTGTTAACTGGGTTTGGAAACATGCTTTGCTTCATTTCCTACCTGAAGGATGTAGCCTCGAACATAGTCTCGAAGTGTCCAGCCTAAGCCATGTAGAATATGCAAAACCTCCTCTTGCTTCAGTACACTGAAGAGTCGGTCAAGTAGTATCTTCAGTCTTACAGGCACAGCCTGAGTACCGTAGAGCATCAGGCTGCTGATGTCAAACACAACGTTAGACTGCACAATTTCCACTTGGGTTGGGTGGTAGAGGTGCTGAGTACTAAGCTTGTCCAAGGCTGAAATAAAAGAGGTTAAGTATAAGAGCAGAGCTAAAGGAAAGACAAGAAAATAATTCCAAAGAATTATCTAAACACATCAACTTTGCAGATGTACTTATTTTCCAGGGAAATATCACCTGTAAGATTCATATAAAGAATCACAGAATGGTTTCATTGGAAGGGACTTTTAAAGGTCATCTAGTCAAATCCCCCTGCAATGACCAGGGATATCTTCAACTACATGAGGTTGCTCAGAGCACTGTCCAACTTGACCTTTCAAGTGATGGATCATCTACAAAATCTCTAGGCAGCCTGTTCCAGTGTTTCTCTTTAAATTTAAAACCATTACCCCTTTTCCTACCACAACAGGCCCTATTAAAGTCTGTTCCCATCTTTCTTATAGGTTCCCTCTAAGTATTCAAAGGCTGCAATAAGGCCTCCATGGAGCTTCTAGTCTTCAAGCTGAATAACCTTAACTCTCTCAGCCCTTCCTCATTGGAGAGGTGTTCCATCCCTCTGATCATTTTTGTGGCTCTCCTCTGGATCTGCTCCAACAAGTCCATGCCTTTTCTGCACTGAGGACTCCACAATTGGATTCAGTATTCCAGGTGGGGTCTCACCAGGGCAGAGTAGAGGGGCAGAATCACCTCCCTTGACCTGCTGGCCACACTTGCTTTGATCCAGCCCAAGATATGTTTTGCTTTCTGGGCAGCAAGCGCACTCTGCCAGCTCATGTTCAGCTTTTCAGTCACCAAGCCCTTCACCACAGGGCTGCTCTCAATCCCTTCATCCTCCAACCTGCACTGACAGCAAGGGTTGCCCCAACTCAGGCGCAGGATATTGCACTTGGACTTTTTGAACCTCATGAACTTCACATGGGCCCACTTCTTGGTCTCTCTGAATGGCATTCCATCCTTCAGGCGTGTCAACCACACCAGTCAACTTGGTGTTATCTGCACATTTGCTGAGGCTGCACTTGATGTCTATGTCATTGATAAAGATATGAAACAGTACTGGTCCCAGTATGGAGCCCTGAGGGACACCACTTATCACTGCATGACTCTTTCAACGACGAGTCTGAAACAGGTCTAGTTTCCAAAGGTCACAATTAACTCTAATTTCTGCAGTAAAAAGTGTTCAGGTGATCCCCAGAGACTGTAATACTCGTAAGATCATCAGAAATTACAAAAACTTATGATGAAGTGATGAACAAGACTGAAGCTATGTAGAATTATTTGGACTGTTAAAAGTTTAAGACTTAATATCTAAGGGAAAAAAGAAAACAGATACACCCTAAACTCCAGACTTTTAAACATGTTAAAAATTAGTTCTCTTGTTTACCATAACTTCTGCCATGAATTTACTGCTACTTGAGCTGGCTAGTTTGTCTTACCCTTCTGTGCAAATTTCATGTTATTCACTGACACATGAATAATTTAGAGATGAGGGGAGGGGTAGTTTGCAGGATGAAGGTAATTCTTATCCCCTTGTGATGTTAAATATGATGGAACTGCATATGATATCTCACACTTCACTGAGTATCAATGTTTAAATTTAATTTTCATTTCATAGACTATGTTGCAGCACCTTAGCTTCTCACTGCTATTTTAAACAAAACCTTCTGAGCATTTGAAATGATTTTATGGGGCCTTCTCCTCCTGTATTTTGGTTTCTTCTTGGCTTATGGTCACTGGAGAGTTCATGTACTCTTGATAAATTGCTTTCTTATATCCAGAGCGCAAAGGCCCTTATCATTTACTTGCTGGCTTCATTCAACACATTTACTCCAAGGAATACTTTTTCAAAGAGTTCTGGTTTCCTCATACTTCATTTCTTTCCACTGATTTGTCTGATCTTTCCTAATCTAGTGGTTAAGTCAACTTTGAATAAATAACTTTAAATATTAATTTAACATTCAGAAAAGATAAGGAATTGGCAAGCTTAGGGTCTGCAGTCCTATGTCTCTCCACAGGACATTTATACTGCAGAATATGAAGGGTGGGATTTTTCTTCCAAAAGCTATTCTTCCAAAGTACTTCGACTACATAGGCTTCATGATGTGGGACTGATTTATTTACATGGTCTAATGAATGGGGTGTGATTGAAGCTTAAACAGGTCAAACACTTTCCTACTTTTTTTTTTTTACCCCCTTTATGTGTGGTTTTTTTCTAACATGTTTATTTTGCTCCACCATAATAGCTGTGTTATCAAACTACTCATCCAGAAAAGCCTAGAAAATTGATTTTGTCACTGTGCAGCTGTGCTGTGCTGTATGTGTACTGACATGTACACACGTACCTGGCAGGGCAGAGCAACAATTTGGAAGGTGTAAATTAAATCAAAATATTAGTATTTTTTTTAAAAAAAATACTACTACTCACAGTAAGAATTCTGCAAATAACATTGCTGTTCTGTTAATAAAACATATCTTCTACCAGGCTATCAAAATAACTAATCAGTTCTGGATCACCTTGAGCTTTCCACCTTCAGTCCTACAGAACGAGAAAAGTGTCTGAAGAGGTTAACTGACTTCTCTAAGTTTACACAAATTCAGACCAGACTCAACAACTGAATGAATATATTCTGAATACTCAATGCTTTTTAATCAGTGCATCATACTGTATTTCTAATATATCTTAATATATGTCTTAATACTTGGTTTTGTTCCTCTTTACTTAAGAATAAACATTATGCCTGCAGCTTCTTCCAGCTAAAGAAGACCTGGCTTGCTGAGGATTTTTAAGGTTATGATTCTACTTTGGCCCACATCATAATGACTGTAAGACATCTTTATCTAAAGACTATTGGATGGATTGCAAAACTAATAGCTAGAATGAGATTACAAAACTCTGTGGACATTTACCCACCTCATGGAATGTGACAGCTCTGAGAATAATAGCTTTGGGAAAGCCAAGACAGAATAGAAGTGAAAAAAGAAATTAAAAAGGTCCTTTTAAATTACTAAGCACACTTTTTGACCATTGGATGCAAAATTTTCACAACATGCCCTGTACTATTCCATTTATCTGCAACATTTGTTTTCAAGCAATATTATAGACGTCCACTTCTCAGCAGATACACACAAATAAAAGATAGTCTGGTGCTGGCTTAACTTTCCATTGACAGTGAAATTGGCTCCAATTTTGAGATGTGCCTTCTTTTGCACATTATTTAATAAACAAATAAGCAGTGGATTTTATCCTTTTGAAGTACAAGTCAGGATACGCACTAAAATCTGTAATTTATTATGTAATGAAGCATATATTTTTGCATGGGTGTGTGAGAACATTTGCAGACTAAAGAGAGACCTCATGCTATGGACAGAAAAGAAAAAAAGGGAAAAAGTTATACAGGAAGAAAAAGGAAATGCACTTGCACCCATAGGAGAAATAAAAGTATGGTAAGCTTCTCAAATTCTTTCAGACCACTAATGAAACTCCTTGCACTTGTCTGGAGAATGAAACTTTTCACTGTGATTTGTAATTTATAAAAATTATTTTGTATCTTTAAAAGAGATTTCTCAGGAAATAGTTGACAGACCAAAGTTACTTTTAGTAGAACTTCTAACTGATTTGTCTTCTGATATCATTAGTGAACTAAAGCTTGGGTTCTAAGTGGATTTTTCAAATAAGAGATGATAAGAATCTAAATTTCAGGGGTTTTTTTCTGTAAGGATAAGAGTTTTAACTTCAGCCTTGCTAAATCTCACAGTAGCCAGTTGTATTCTGCTGTCCTGAATTGCCCATCTAATTTCATTTGAATAATGCATTCCTCACTACTTTCTGTTCTAAACACTTGGTTCAATTTCTATAGCATAATGAACAATGCTGTGCTTCAAAGGTGAATGCATCCAATGTTATCTGCACCAGTGTATGATTCTGTAACTGTTTAGGAGGAGTTCAGGATGAAACATGCTATATAGTAGAATGAGCTTTATCATACCTGAAAAATGACATAAATAGATGTGTCCTTATTAAGAAGATACCACAACTAAACATCCTAAACCACACATTAAAAGTCCCTTCCTGGTGCAGTAGGAGCTATTAACTCACACTTCTTACACTTTCAGTAGGCTCAAAAGTTCAAACAGAAAAGTCTGAACATGTTTGTGACTTCTTGGTTTTAACTTGCACAATCTTCTCCAAAAACATGACTGAAATGGTCTCAGATGATCAAGCTAAGAAGGCTGCCTTTAACAGCACTGCCCCAATAGTCTGATATTCTTTACCTTGTGTGAGTGGAAGAAGAAGAGATCTAATGATTCTTAAATATTCTAATGATAGAAGAAGAAGAGATCTAATGATTCTTAAAATCACATACTTTCTGAAGTAATGAAAATTTTTGTGCAACAGCCTAAGAAGGTGCTTGTGTTTTACTATAAAACCCTAAAACTGGGTAGTATTTCTGTGGTGAATTCTAAATGTCAATTTTTATTATTTTTCTCTCAAGAAATTTTAATTATTAATGGCCGGGAGGGAGGGGACGACAATGATGGATGGACAGGAGAAATGATGATACAAAATTAGATGTAACAAAACACTGCCTTCAACACCCCAAAATTTCTAATTGGATAATTAGAACAGGAATTAGAAACTTTTCAGCACTGTTTTTCTTACCTAATTCTGAAGTATCTAGTATGCACCACAACAATGTGGATAATTTAGATTATTTCAATTAAAGGGGACCTACAACTATCATCTAGCCCAACTGCCTGACCACTTCAGGGCTAGACCACAATTAAAGCCTGCTATTAAGGGTAGTGTCCTAATGCCTCTTGAACTCTGACAGGCTTGAACACCTCTTTAGGAAGCCCTTTCCAGTGTTTGATCACCATTTCAGTAAAGAAATGCTTCTTAATATCAAGCCTGAACCTCCCATGTTGCCTTATCCTCTCTTTACCTCTCTGAACATAAACAAAATCTTCTAGATTTTACAGAGACTCTGCTTAGGATAATCTGAATTGCAAAGAGAATTTTGAAATTGCTACAATGTCAATCTTTATACTCCAGCCTGAAATATTCCTACTATGCAAAATTTCAGAAAAAACTTAAAATAAGGCTCAAATACTTGTTCAATTTATCAAAAGACAGAAAAAAAAGGCAAAATTTTTCATTTCATCTGTATCTCTGTGGTCAGTTCATAGGCTCAGCTACGCAAACTTACTCACTGACCTTAGATCCCCTCCTTCCCAACATGCAGTAGGCAAGGTCAACCAAATTAAGTCATGCTTCCAAGTGGATTCATTTTTTGTTAAGCAAAAGAAATACAAGTATACAGTGATTAATTTTGCACTTTAGTGGTCTCATATTGTTTTTTGGATAGCCACAATAAAAGCATGACATTCTGCCTTTACAGAATATAAAATATTTTGAAATATCCTAGTTTAAATGCAATTGGAATTGTAAATACACATACCTCTTGCTAACATCCTGATCCTAGTTTAATATTTAGGTACCCTAGAGAGGGATGAAAAAGTCTAGTGGAACCCTTTCTCTCAGATGAATTGCCTGGCTGTCTTTCTCAGAACACCACAAAGAAGAGTCAGTAAGTTGCAGTGCAGAGGTCATTACGGATCTCATTTCATTTCATTTTTAAATTTGAGGTCCGCAATACACCCACTCTAGATTTTCTGACATGCTCTTTAGCCAGTTTTCTAACTTACCAAAAAGGCACACAGCTGGAATGCATACACATGCACATGACAACACAGAATTTTATGAACATTATCATCTTTCCAGATTACTAGATGTATTCAAGGGTCAACAGGATAATGAAAAAGAAATCTTATGTAGTGCCCAGACAATAACAGAGAGCTTCCCAGACGTTTTTTAAATCTAAGTAAGTGGGCCACTTTTGATAGCAAGAGAAACTGAAATTATCAGACAGATTAAATATACAACATCAACATAAAAAGAGTCCATAATACTGTTGCAACAACAGCATGTTGAGTATGGTAAACCAGATACAGTATTAATAATGGCAATTTGGAGCTTCACATTTCAGAGTTCAAGATTCTTTGCTTGCACCAAGTTTGCTGATGACATCAAGCTCTGTGGTTGGTCAATATGCTGGAGGGAAGGAATGCCATCCAGAAGGACCTGGACAGTGTCAAGAGGTGGGCCTGCATAAACTGCATAAAGTTCAACAAGGCAAAGTGTGAGGTCCTGCACCTAGGTCATGGCAGTCCCAAGCACAGACAGAGGTTGAGCAGAGAATGGATTGAGAGCAGCCCTGAGGAGAAGGACTTGGGGCTGTCAGTGGAAGAGAAACTGAACATGACCTGGCTTCAGCACAGGCTTGCAGCCCTGAAAGCCAACCATGTGCTGAGCTGCATCAAAAGGAGCGTGACCAGCAGATAGAAGGAGGTGATCCTGCCCCTCTGCTCTTCTCTGGTGAGACCCCACCTGCAGTACTGCACTCAGCTCTGGTGCCCCCAACACAAGAGGGATGTGGACCTGCTCAAGCAAGTCCACAAGAGGACCATGAAGATGTTCAGAGGGCTGGAGCACCTCCCCAGTGAAGAGTGGCTGAAGGACTTAGGCTTGTTCCACCCGTAGAAGGCTCTGCGGAGAACTTGGAGCAACCTTCAGTGCCTAAAAGGGGACCGTATGAAATATGGAGAGGGACTTTTCACAAGGGCATGTAGTCACAGGACAAGGGACAATAGTTTTAAGCTGACAGAGGATTTAGATTGGACATCAGGAAAAAATTCTCTGTAAGGGTGGTGAGACACTGGCACAGGTTGTCCAGATGCTGTGCCTGCCCCATCCCTGGAGGTGTTCAAGGGCTTTGAGCAACCTGATCTAGTGGAACATGTCCCTGCCCATTGCAGAGGATTCAAACTAGACAACTATATAATCTTTAAGGTCTCTTCCAACCCAAACCATTCTATGATTCTTTTCATCAAGAACAAAAGGTAGCTCATGAATGACTAAAATGCTGGAGAGACAGGTAAAATACTGTAGACATAAGAGGTGATCCAAGCTAACCGCCCTCAGGATGCAGAGTAAATAGCACCTGTAACATGGTGTAATGTGGTGCATTTTGTATGTGGAAAAAATTGCTTTTTGTATATATCATGATTAGAAGGTGGCTAAGGACAAGAAAACTTGCCAGTGCCTATTGAATGTCTCACATATTCTCATAGCGTACAAAATTATTCCATTCACCCTTGCATAAGTGCACAAAGCATGGGACATTTACATTTATATGGGTGGGTGAACATCCTGAATCAGTCTGGATATAAATTTCAGCATGGCATCCTTTAGTGATCTCCATTTCACTTCCATCAGGGTTTAGCGGGAGGTTTCCCTGCCCATGGCAGGGGAGTTGGAACTAGATGATCTTAAGGTCCTTTCCAACCCTGACTATTCTATGATTCTATGATTCTATCTTCATCCCTTCCACAATTTACTCCAGATAGAAGAGAAATACTCACTAAGACACTGTGGTTTTCAAAAGATCATGGAAGGAAAGTAAATCGGGCATATTCTAATTCACAGGCAAATCCAACTTTTCCTTCTGCCTTTTGCTGTATTTAAGAGCTAATAATGGAAACCATTTGCCAAATGCACTTACTCTCTGACACAGGGACACATATGTGATCTTCTAATTTACAGCTTGCATGTACAGATGTTCACACTTAGTAAAAGGATTCTTAACAGCATTTTAAAATTAAACATGTGTTGATAATAGGTGTTCAAACCCAAATAACACAGCAACTAAACTGATAAACGTCTTCATGCCTCACCATGCCTCCTGCTCTAAAAACATTTTCATAACAGATCAAAAAAAAAAAAACCAAAACCCAGCACTTCAGTTGTATGTACACAAAATAAATGTTATTAAAAAAATGTCTGAATTAAAACTTTCATTAAATCTTCTATGATCTGATTCCAAGTTGAAACACTTAGATTGCTACTAAGTTTATGTAGCCGAAAGCAGAACCACAGTTTGCTCACAGACGTTGCTTGCCGTCTGTAATTTTTTTTCATCCCTCTGCAAAACTTTGAACCCCATCCAGCTTTGACACACTGCCTCTTCAGTTAATAACTATCAAGTTTCCCCTTGTCTCCTGTCTACTTTTCTTTGAGGCAATTGCGCACTCAGCACCCCGAGATAATAACACACATCTATAAGATAAAAGCAATGGCATTAATGTAATTGTCTGCCTTTCTCTCTTTAGCCTAATCTTTCTTTTCCTTCAGTTTTGACTGCCTCTGTGACACCTGTTTTTGTCTCCTCTGATCCTACGACAGGTTTTCCGCTGACAAGGTTTTTGCCTGACAGAGATTCTGCTAGACAAGAACATAATAAAATATGAAGAGCTGCTTGTCAGAATTTCTGCCAATGCTCACATGAAATAAGAGAAAAAAAAAAAAAAAAAAAATCCTGACTTTTCTTTTAAAGGGGCCCTGTACCGGTCACTTCTGGCCTGTCAAAAAAACAGCCTTCCTGTCCAATCCTGTAAGCCAAACAGGTGTTTTCTTTTATGTTGTCTTTCTATACAAAAGCCTTTTTCTTCGATAGTGGAAAAAATGATTACACAGGAAAAGAGGGGGAAAAAACCTCAAACCTAAACCCCAAAAGAACAAAAAAGTGCCCCAAAATGCTTTCTCCTAAAAAGGGAGGTTAGACCTAACTTTGCATACTGGTACCTTGTGAGTATGTTTTTAATTGAAATTTACTCCTTAAATAAAGTGGCAAGCTTTTTCTCCCTCCTCCTTGTTGATAGGAAATGTGTTCAAAGGAACAAGCTGCAAAGGATCTTCATTCCAAGTCCTCAGGAGAACAACTAGGCTACTAGACACTTCCTGCATACGCATATCACATGAGTGAAGACACCTGACTGCAAGGACCATGTTAGGGAAAATGAGACAGAGCATCTTCTCTTCTGTGGCCTTTGGACCTCGCCATCTTCTCCATTAGTCTGTGCATTTGTATCTATGTGAAAATGGATTTTAGCACTGACACTACCCTGATGGAGAAACACATCTAAATTAATGAGGTGAGCATCCCAACATACAGCTGCTTTTGTGTGTGTTGTTCGAGACAGCAACTGTCGATCAGGCCATGGTTTCATTGTTCTGAATGCACTAACTGGCTCCCTGGAAACCTCTGCCCTGCATCCTCAGCCCATGGGCCCAGAAGCCCTACTAAAGCTCAAGCCTAGACTTTCATTCCCTTCCTAAGGTACCCCACAGAGGTACAAGTCTATAGTCCTGTCTTCTAGATGATCCTCAGACGCATGTTACAGCCTCGTGTTCAGCCCTGTCTCTGGCCTCACTTCCTTTTGTTCCTGACTGGAACTCCTGAGCGGACTCTTGACCTGACTCATTCCCTTGCAATACCTAACATAGTCGAAAGACTCAGTTTACCAGCACTCGATTCTGCCTACCGTGAACAGACCTCGAGGAACTGTGCCCATGGTGTGCAGGCCTGGCCAGTGTTGGACTTGCCCTAGACTGCTGGCTCAGACCTATCTGTTGGGCAGCTCTGCTTTTGCTGTTCCTTGACACATGGATTGACAGTGTCATTGTTGAAACCTGCAATTCATAATGGAAGCCACTAAATTCTAATATCTCTTTCTAATATCAAATATCTCTTTCTATTACCTTTACTAGCCATCGATCTTCTAGCTTTCCTACCTCTAATCTACAAAGCCAAATGCTTCTTTTCTATTAGCCATTAACACCATATTAAAAATATTCTCTCCCTTAATAAGGGTAAGATAGATGGGAGTTACTATGTATTTTAATAGTTCTAAATACCATCTGGTTAACATACTATACACAGTGAGACAGAAGCACATTTGGGAGTTATAGGCTGTGGTCTGGATTTGGAGGATTTCCATCTTAATCCAAATACACCTCAAATCCCATTAACTATGTTTCACAGATTCACAGAAGTCTAGGTTGGAAAGAGTTTCTGCAGATTGTCTGGTGCAGCCTTCTACTGAAAGGAGGGCCTCAGATTAGGTTATCTCTGGCCCTGTCAAGCTGAGCCTTTGATACTTACAATACGGGAAATTCCACCACTTCTCCAGGCAACCTACTGCATCTTTTATGAAGCCTTGAAAACCGTAATGAAAATACAACAGGCACTGCCCACCTGTTAATATCATTCTGTTGGGATGGAGTACTGTGTTGTAGAGGCATTTCACAAAAGCAAGCCAAGACTGCAGTGGTGTTTCAATCTATGGTGTAACTCTGCTTCAAGCCTATGAAATGCTCTCCCACTTGTGCTAAACCACATCTGCTTTTCCAGAAAACCTACTGTACTAAGGCTGCTGAATGCAGTCCAGACCCTGGGAAGACTGGTTCATACAGCTAGTTCCACCACTCGTAAACATCAGTCTTTCCCACCCAGTTCATGTACTGTGACCATTTCACAAAGCTCCCTTTAAATATACTGCAGAAAAATTGACTGTAATCAATTATAATATAATTAGAGAAGTCTCTGAGACTCTTTATATATTTCTTGCATTATCTGTTCTATCTCTAAGATCCAGATGGAATTGGGATAATAAAGTAACATTATTGTCTTCTAAATTAATCTGGTGCAAGTTTCCTCATAAAGCTACAGCACAAATTTAAATTCTTCCTAGCAGCTAAAAAAATAATATTTTTATTCCACTGAATTTCACATTTGTAAAACAGAGAGCTGAAGTAAGGTTACCCATGGTATTATTCCTACTTTGTCAAATTTGAAAGCAATATGAATTTTTTATTCTTGCAGTCAAATCTAATTTTAACCTTCTGAAGCTACGTGGAATAGAGTGGTAGGGTTTGTTTCATTTAGAGCTCTCAATTTGTGTTCTGCTTAACCTACTGAACTATAGTTAATTAGGATGTTCCTATAAACAATTAAGCTTCTTGTAGGATCGTTAAGAAGATATAAAAATTTATGATGTAATAAAGTGTAATAAAATGATAAAGTGGTTAGTACATCATAGCAATTCATGTGTAGCAGCATAGGTGTTAAAAGAGGCAAGTAAGCAGGTATTGTCACCTTAACGCCCCAGAGAATTGTAGATGCTTGTTGCAGGAGTCCACCACTGCTGCCCCACAAATCCATTGGTGATGTACATTCTTAGTTCCCACAGAATTTAACCTATTCATCAGTGAATCAAGCAGTGTGCACTAGATAGTCTTATGCTCCTCCCTGAGGCTATGCCATGTAATGAACTTCGTATCACCACATTTAAGGGGGCAAGAACAATGACTGCTTGTCAAAAAAGAGCTTCTACCATGACTGGAAAGACAAATCCCAAGTGCTAATTAAAAAAAAAATAATTGTTTTTATTGCCTTTGCTTCATCATTCATATAGTAAGCCTACTTTTTTCCTACTAGATTCTCTCCTTAAGATGAGAGGGTAAGACATCATTGCCCAAGACATCTCCTGGGGTTTTATCCTACGGTAACTGGGTGTATTAAATGGGAGGAATACTTCTCTGTAAAATGTTAATTCAATAATGACAGGCACCAAGTAATACCTTGCACTTTTGAAATAATTTTAGTCTAAACCTCTCTGGTTATTTCATAGCTAGTCAAGGGAGATCATAGTTATGAAAGGGGCCTTGTATGTATTTCAGAGATGCCAATAAATATCTGATGATATTAATGTCAGTACTGTGAGAGTAAAAAGTGTGATTAGTAAATTAAATTTTCTTCAGACTACAAAACATTCACATTAAAAAAGGGCTTTATTTGAAACGTGAATACAGCCCAACCCAGCAGAAAAGGGCAGTATGCTTCAAATTAGGTCATGGTCTGTGATGAATTTGGCAGGCATTGGAGCAGTCCTTAGCTGACTGCTTAATGTCTGCTCAGGGATAATCTCACTTGACCACGTCCAAAGGACATTGGCGACATTGGCATGTTCAAACCCAGGACTGTGAGGCTATAAAGATGGCTAGAGGGAGAAGAGTCTAACTTCTCCTTGACAGCATGAAGATGTTCTGGGGTAGCAGGGAAGAAAGCAAAAAAGATTTGCATCTGAATGAACCCCTAAGCAAATCCAAGAAGGTGTGAGTGTGAGCCTGTGGTTTTACCCCCAGGGAAAAACTTACTTAACACCTGAGGATGCCAAATTTGTGTGAGGGCTAAACCCTTGACCATACGGTTATGTAAGTAGCAGCTGAATACAAGGATGGAAATGGAAAAGGAAGGCTTTTTATTTGATCTTGGGGCAACTAAGCATTATTTCTTTTCTGTCACTTGTGTCTTATAAACCTTTCAAATAACACTGTATTTGTCTTGGATGCCTTAATACTCGGATATTCTCATCCTGCTTTACCTCAGCTTGACTTGCATTAAGAGTGGTATCAGAGTAACCCAAAGCAAACACTACAGCACATAATTCCTACCAATGTGGCAGGCTTTAAAACCAGATACTACATCAGAGTACCCACAAGATAACAGAGTGCATCTTCTCTGTGCTGCCTTGGCTGCTTTGGGATTTGCTGCAGAAGGGAACCGAACAGGGAAAGCATAGCAAGAAAGGAGGAGTTTAAAAAGTGTTTACCAGTAACGAATGTTAATCAGGTAAGGTTCCTGGAAGCAACTGAGTAATGAAAAGTATGCCTCAGCCTTCAGGGTCAAAAGGAAGTTATATCAGATGGATTAAAATGATTTTGTCAGTAAAAGACAGGAAAAGCCAAACTAGATCTAAAATAGCTTCACCTTAAAAGTCACGAAGAGCTAGGCTTTGTTATCAGTGAATTGCAGATAATTACTTTGCTAAAAATCTCTATGTAACTAAAAAAAAAAAATGAACAAAAAACTATGATGTTCTCAAGTAATTTTAAAGCATTTTAAAGAAATAAATAAACTGAATAGAAGGAAACAAGTATGTTCTTTATGCTAAAATTGTCAACTTTTTTATATCCTATGGAACACAGCGCTCCTCTTCCTTCTCACTTCATTCATATGCAGATCAATTTTAAAATCTAAACTTTCTTCCTGGACCAAGTCCTTTCAGCAACTTTGGATAAGAGAGAGACTCAATTTCTAAAAATTTCACAGCATTCTTTTTTCTTTTTCTTTCCTTTTTTTTTTTTTTTAATTTATTTACACTGTCCTTCCTTTCTTCTCACTTCATGTTTCTTTTAATTGACAATTTAATAAACTATCAGGTAGAAATTCAGATACCACAACCATTCGGAGTGAAGACTTCAGAGTCATACCATGCATGTGATTTTACAACAAAGCAGTCTCCATTTTCTAATTTAGGTTGTTTTCATTCTAAGTCTCATTTACAGCAAGCTAGTGCACGCATTATATAAATACTGGCAGCAGAGAACTTCCTTCACAAGGTGAAAGTGTAACCCACATGGCAAATCTCTGAGCATGATGGCAGCTTTTAAACTGAGTAAGAGTAACAGACTTACCCCATGCGCAAAATCTCCCAGTTAACGTCACTCTCATTAAAACTCAAAGGAAGTTAATTTCAAAGGTACTAGAGAAAAGGCCCAGCCAAGTGTTGGATTGGAGATGGGGCATGGATCATACCTAAGAGAGGTACTAAAGCCTACTTGGATAAACAGCCTGGTCCTGAGCTGTGCTTATTAGCATAATGCAAATGAAAAGGCGTCAAAGATCATCACAGGACTAAGAATCAGCTTCGTCTCAGGAAAAAAAAAAAAAAAACCAAAAAAAGCAGATGGTAAAAATGTTCACAGGATACTTCATTTCCAACAGTGGATTGAACAGGGTGAAATTCAGTTCAAGAATGCAGAGTGTACAACCGAAAAAAAAGAAGTCTGAAAAATGTGCTGGTGCTGTCTGGTTGGGTTTTACAAGTGATCATGTTGAGGGCAAGATGGGGAACTACACCTAGGTCAGGGCAATTCCAGGCACAGCCACAGGCTGGACAGAGAAGAGATTCACAGCTGCCCTTCAGAGAGGAACTTGGGGCTGTTGGTGGATGAGAAACTGAATATGAACCAGATTCAGTGTGCGCTCAGAAAGCCAACTGCATCCTGGGCTGCATCAAAACCAGCATGACCAGCAGGTCGAGGGAGGTGATCCTGCCCCTCTATTCTGCTCTTGGGAGACCTCACTTAGAGTATTGTGTGCAGTTCTGGTGTCCTCAACATAAAAAGGACACACAACTGCTGGAATAAGTCCAGAGGAGGGCCACGAGGATGACCAGGGGACTGGAGCACCTCTTGCATATGAAGACAGTCTGAGAAAGTTGAGGCTGTTCAGCCTGGAGAAGAGAAGGCTGCGTGGAGACCTCATAGCAGCCTTCCAATGTCTGAAGGGAGGCTATAGGGATGCTGAGGAGGGACTCTTCATTAGGGACTGTTGTGAGAGGACAAGGGGTAATGGGTTCAAACTTAAACAGGGGAAGTTTAGATTGGATATGAGGAAGAAATTCTTTA
>JAOEHY010033989.1:4474-39961 GCA_025447955.1 Psilopsiagon aurifrons | reverse complement strand
TCTCAGGCCACAAGTCAAAAACACAGTGCTGCACCAACTACCGAGAAGGAGAAAAATGACTGCTACTGCTGAACCCAGGACACTTTGATACTTACTCCTGTTAATACCTTTCTTCTTTACTGCATTAGTGGTAGAATGAATTTGTTTCTATCATTGAAAACAGCCAACTCTGTGTTTACAAGCTGTTGTCACATCCTCCTTCCGCCTTCCAGACCTATGACCAATTGAAAGAATTGGTCATATCTTCTAGATCTCTTATTTTTCTGGTCCCAAACAGGATTCTTCATCAGCTTGTTATACACTGCAAATTCATATTGGTGACTGTTCATCAATTACAGGTCTATGGTGAGTATGAAAATATTTCTTCAGAAAATAGGACCACATTACAGTATCTGATATTGGTTGCTTGTAGTAGATACTATGTGCACATGTATATTGGGGCATGCATGTGTGTATTTATGTTTGTGTGGAAGGGTGGATAAGAGGATGGTTAGTTGTTTTTATAACTGTTTAAAAAGAATGTGGCTAAAAATTATTTAGAATGGAAAGAGTTTTGCTTAAGAAAAACCTGGAAACTGGTATTAACCCTTTACTGGTCAGAGTCTATAGTGATCAGGTTTATTTCTTTTCTTTTTCTTGTCTCTTCCCCACTCCCTAAATTCCCCTTTCTCTTTTCTCTGTAATTCACAGCTATTAGAAATTAACTGGACTGGACTGACCAATCTTCTGGACGTTCCGGGGCTGAAGTGAGTATATGTAAAGTAGTATTTGATATTCCTCCATCCTAATAAACCCCAGAAAATCTGAAGACCATCAGCTAAATAATTTGTTAAATAACTTTGACCAGTTATCTTTTCATTTGGAATTATGAAATTGCTCAATATGCAGAATGTAGTGATTTTAGCGAAAGTACCTCAAAAGTATATCTAGTAGGTCTTGTTAAAAACCAAGTTTTTAAAGATGATTTTTAAACTCTTTTTTTTTTTTTTAGTGTTCTAAGCCTTTGCAGATTTCCAGTATGTTGTGAATTTCCTATCTGCCATCTCCTAGTGCAGTGGAAAGACAAAGAGCCTTGTTTTTCATACCTGTGGTTTCATATCAACTTGGCTCATGGTTTTATATGTCAAGAAATTTGTAGTTTCTTGTGTAAAGGTAGTTAGAAATACCTGAAGACAGTAATCAAATGAAATAAACTTTGTAATCTCTTCAGGTGCTTACTTCTCAAGCTTTCTGTTTATTATGTAAAGAGCAAAGGGAGTAGCAAAAATACTGACCAAATACAGATAGGAAAGATGCTTGGCTTATTCTGAATTTTTCAAAGTAGTGTGTGATAAAACCCCAAAGAATAAAGCAGAAGTAGAGGTGAAAACCAAGCTACTTTGAATCATTGCAATCCTGATAAGGTTAAGTCCATAAATATATTCGTAATTATCTAGTTATAGTTACCCAGGGGGTTTTTAATACTGAGACAATGGCTAAGGGGATAATGGTGGATCTGATGCGCACTTGGATTTTGTGACTAGTTGTTTTATTGGATCCCATACTCTTAAGAGTTGGCTGACTCCAGAATTATTTTTTATTGTAAAAAAAAAAAAAAAAAAAGTTTGAATTTAGGCATTAAATCAATCCTCTGGTGCTTAGTTGCGTGACTGAAATGGTGTTTTGCTTTGCTTAGACAGGTGAAGCTGGAATCCCAGTTGAACAGTTTGAAATTAGAACTTGCATTAAGTGGGTTAATGGCTGTAAGAATTGCTTATGCTTCAGGTCTGCTTAAGACTGCCTCTGAGAAAAGAGGTTTGCTTGATGAGTGAGAAAATGGCTTCCAAAATACAGCTTCTGAGTAGTAATTTGCTCTTTTGACATAACACTAATAAATTTATGTTTAATACTTAAGCTTACTAGGCTCCTGAGATTAATATCATGCTGCATATTTGCCTGACTGCAAATACAAAACCTCAAATCTAAACAAACTCGAAGCATCTTAAGTTTACAGTTTCCTGAGCAACCAAGCTTGGCCACATATGCATAAAATGGTGCCATCTAGATGTGGTATGGTTTCTATAGTAACTGTAACTGTGGTGACTCATGCTTTGCCTTGCCAAGAGATATCTTTAGTGATGTATTTGGTTTTCATATCTGCATAGATAGATTGTATGCTTTGGTACGCCAGCTTGACATACTGTAGTTGTTATAAACAATGATGAACAAGAGGTTGCTGCCACCACAGGTACATTTCTTGTCCAATGGCTGTGCACAGACTAAACTTTGTTCATACTGTTTGCAAATGTCTTCTGCTAAACGAATTTCTGTATTTGTTGCTAACAGCTTCCCTGTCAGCAGCTTCCATTGCTCTTCATATATGACTCCAAAGAAGGGCACGAAAGTAATTAATATTTCATCATCAGTATACCTTATAGAGGAGTGGAACTAAAGTCTTGATATGAGTAGGAGCCAGCTGTGAGAATACTTAAGTGCTGTCAGGAGAGGATGTGGGTGATGGGAAGATGAATTATATTATGGTTGCTTGGAGTATAGTAAGAATTTTCTTTGCAGTGAGAGATGTGCTGTCTCTGCAGTATGAATAAAAACACAGGAAAAATACATAGCTGATGATTCTGTCACTAAAACTTAAGTATGCTAGATAGAAATGCAAAAGAGTTGGTGACTGCCAATTACTTTTCCGCAACAAAATTGAGCTTTTTATAGTATAATAAACTATATGGAGTGTTTTACACCAGTTCTGCCTTTTTGCCAGCGTAGGTAATGCGTGTGACCAGTGGTGTTGGTCTGACAGCGCACTGATTTATCGTCAGTTCAGACCCAAACTGGGTGAACTCATAGTTAGGGAAATACTTTTCTTTTCTGTAATTATGGAATGGTATGGGCTGGTTTTTTTTTTTTGTTTGTTTGGTTGGGTTTTTTTGTTTGTTTTTTTTTTTTTTTTTTTTTTTTTGTAAATGATTCATTACCAATGTGATTGTACTGCCACTCCCTTTTTACCAGAACAAAATCTGTTTTGCTTCTCCAGGCTATATTTTACTCGGGCATGAGCATGACTTCTTCCTGTTTCTGTTTTAAATGACAAGTCCTCCCAGCTGAAGATGACAACTTGTTTCATAATGGTATAGGAATGCTTAGCCGAACTTTTAGGGACAGTTAAATCATTATTGAAATACAAAAACAGATTAACAGTTAACATCTGCTTGATTATATGCAATTCAGGCAAGAAAACTTATGCAATAGCCATTTACCCTGGATGGTTTTAAAATGCAGGAGTGAGGGGGTAGCTTGGCAGTGGCAAGGAAATGAGTTTATTAATCTTTGTGGTTTCTGCTATTCAGTGTCAGCTGCTTCCCCCTGGTGGTCATTTTGGCAAGAATCCTTCATTTAAAAAAAAAGTGGTTAAAACCCAGATGTATCTTCTGTCCCCCCAAAAAGGCAAATATTTTCTCCTTTTAGTTGTTAAGCAGCAATAGGAGCATATGACTGTGACAAAACATGTTTAATTCTCATGAAGTAACTGAGGGTTATTTTCTCCAACAGTGGCTTATCAGATACAATAATATTGGATATAATATCCAACTACCTGGTCCTTCCAAATAGAATTACAGTCCCCCTTGTCAGCGAAGTGCAGATTGCTCAGTTGCGGTTTCCTATGCCAAAGGTAAGCATGTTTCTGCTAATAATCTGGCTTCTACTTTTTTTTCTTTTTCTGTTGGAGTAGCTGTTAAAAGATGCTCACATCCATGTGAATTTCTAAATACAGTTACTGCAGTATTATAAGCTATAGTAAATCCAGGCAGTTAAAATTATTGATTTAATTTATTAGTAATTTCTATGAAGTTAATGTTTCATAATAACACCAAGATTTTTTTCTTTGTTTTAATAGACTCTTAAACATATTACTTGCTAAAATACAGTTTGACTGTATAGACCAGACATTAAGTAGCATATGTTTAATATTATCACTGTAAATTATTGTTAGTGCTCTTCACTTGAAAGTTGTTGCTATTTATTGCTACTCACTTGCAGTAACATGGCATTTCTTGATATAACTGGAATGTTTCTGATTATTGATGACACTTTTTCTTTTCAGGAGTCTCTTGAGTACTGAGTCTGCTGTGTATGTGAATCATCATTAATATCCCCTCATTCACAGTGTCTCTAGATTAAGTTTCATGTTAGCATAATCACAGTAGAATTATAAGACATACATTACCTAAATCATGATGACATGGAAGCTTTCAGATTACTGCATAAACTCATCTTTTTCAGGGTGTTTTAAGGATACACTTTATTGAAGCTCAGGACCTGGAGGGGAAAGATACTTACCTAAAAGGGATTGTCAAAGGGAAGTCAGATCCTTATGGAATCATCCGTGTGGGTAACCAGATTTTCCAAAGCAAGGTTATCAAAGAAAATCTCAATCCAAAATGGAATGAAGTTTATGAGGTATAACCAATACAAGTACCTTGCACATTTAGTAAAGTTGTCTTCTGAAGTTTCTTTTGTTAAAGAAGATATTCTGGGGACTCTTGTGAGGAGCTTCTTGATGTCTCGCTCTAAAAGCCCAAAGTTCTGTAACAAAACAAATTCTCCATTGGTGCTGTTATATATATATAGCTATATATATATATATATATTTCCTAGACTAAGCATCAGTAATTCTGAAAAGCAGTCTAATCTCTTAAAGCCAACATTAGTAAATAACATGTAAATAGCTTTTTTACTTGCTCTACTCATTAAATTGCATCTTTTTTAAAGCATTTGCTTATTGATACATTTTAATACACAAAGGCACTGCAATTCAGTGTTTTATTGTTACTATGTTGTTAAACAAAGCTAGTTAGTTTTACCATTGACAATGCCATCTTACTGTACTTGCAGGCCTTAGTATATGAACATCCAGGACAGGAGCTAGAGATTGAGCTCTTTGATGAAGACCCAGATAAAGATGACTTCTTGGGAAGGTAAATGTTCTGGAGAATATGTTTGTAGGTATTGAAAAAGAGATTAAGTATTTTGACATAGGACTTTTTTTGTTTGTTTCCTTGCTTTGTTGGAGTTTTTTTTAACTGCAGTTGTAGTTCTGCTATCATACAGTGTTTCTAGATAAATTATCTTTTCAAAATTGTGGTAGTAATTCTCTTATTATATTTAAATACATGAATCTAAAAATGTTCTTTTGTGTGTATCTATGCATCTTTATGTTGACATATTTTTTAAATAAAGAAGGTAAGTATTGTGGGTACCCAGGAATAAAAGAGGTTTGTTTTTAGGAACTGGACCCTACTGCTTTAGTAATTGTAAGCTAGCACTAAGTTTTAATAATTTTTTCAGGCAAAGTTATTACAGATTTATAACTGTGCATCTTTTTCATCTTCATAGTTTTTCAAATGCCTGTCTAAAGGTTTACTTTTCTTTAGGAGCTGATTTTTACTATTTGATTACAGAAATGATTTTGCTGTAATACTTTTGTAGTCATTACTCACTCTTAGACTCCATAGGCCTACCTTTAGTGTTTACCCATAAACATTTCGGGGTTTTAGCCAGCTTCTTTCTCCAGTAATTTGTCACCTTTATTTCTTGCAGAGTTTTGGAGCTTCCCATTGTTGCTTTCCATACAGAGTAGAACTCCCTTATCTTTCCAGCTCCTTCTCTCTTAACAGGAGCAACAGTACCTACTTCTCTTCTCATTAAAATAAAGAAGTAGGTAGTACAAAGGCTTCTTTTCTTTGCACATCCCTAATCTTACACTGAAGTGGTGGTGGGGGGAAAGTGGCATAATATGTACATCTATACTAATAAAATAAAAAGCCACAACAGATGTTCATGCACTGGCATGCAGTTGTCTGTGCTGTTTAATTTTTAGCAGACTTCCTGGTACATTTTTAGCTTGTGTGAACTAGCCCTCTGCCAGACAATGCCAAAGCATGAATTTGGTCATAGTGTATGTCCAGGGGCTATTTCCAGTGGGTAGTTCGGATTTGTTCACTGTTTTGAAAGTTTGGTCATATGTATGTGAGCCATATTATGTCAGCTGCCCTCATAGCTACAGGATGGGCTCTAGTGTAGGCATATTTTCTGTTATCCTGCACTCATCTTCGTTCAGCCATTTCATTCCCTACTTCTTTCTTAGGGGCTAAAAGTGTAGTATTCTGCTCTTTTAATCTCAGTGGAAGCCTGGATACTCAGCAAGCACAGGGTGGGGTTTGAGTTCTATGCTGGATTTTTAGCTTGGCTAAAATACTATTTTTTTTCTTTTTTTTTTAGTTTGATGATAGATTTAATTGAAGTTGAAAAGGAGCGTCTTCTAGATGAGGTAAGTGTTCAGTAAGTATTGGTTTAAAAAGAAACCCTTATTATGTATTTATTCTTGTATTATTATTTTCTTCCTGGGGATGTGCATGAGTAAGCTTAATGCTATAGAACTAGATTCCCTGATGATCAGCACAGTGGTTTAAGGGATATATGAATTGGTTAAATATAAAGAATAGTGTTGTTCTTCTGTCTTGCTGTTTTGAGATTACTAGTATGTAAGCGCAAAAAGCACTTACATACTTGGTAAGAACTCTTCTTGCAAGAGAATAGCTAATTGCTTGGTTTAACTGCTATTAGACTTAGCAGACTAATTTTCATCATATACATAGGAGAGATTATATAATAACCTTATGCAAGGGTTTCTATGTCTAGAGCATCTTTATAGCACTTAAAGAATCCTCTTGATATTTTAAAAATGCTTTTTATTATATAATATAGAGGTGCTGCTGGCTGATTTTTGTAATTCCGTGTTGCAATATTTAGTGTGAAATAGGGTATTTTAGACAATGAATCAGAACTTCTCAGGTTATGTAGACCTAAACTCTGCGAGATTTCTAGTAGACCTTAGCATTTTGAAATGTCCTGAAGAGCCCATTGCATTCATGTATTTGTTCAGTGGCAGATTATTTCACATTACTTTGCTTAACTTTTAGTGGTTTACTTTGGATGAAGTGTCCAGAGGAAAATTGCATTTAAAACTGGAATGGCTCACATTGATGCCAACTGCTGAAAACCTAGACAAGGTATTGAAGGGGCACGTTATTTTTATTCTAATCCTAATTTATGTGAGGTGTTTCTTTGTTGCTGGTTCTTTTGTGTGTGTGTGTGTGTTTATTTAAGTATTTAAGTAATTTATTTCTCTAGTTATTGTGCATTTGGATAAACCTGTAACTTTATTCCAAGCGGTTTGTTTTCAGAAATCTCATACCTGACATAACTGTCAATGTAGTCTTGTGGCAAAGGATTTTGTACTGCTTTTTTGCTCTTAATGTTTATGGTTTGACAATATCAGCTGACATTTCACTAGACTGGGAGATAAAGCTGGATATACTATAATCCTTCCAGTCTGAAAAAAAATAACTAGGAAATGGGGCAGATATTTTCTAAAGAATGTGTTTGAAATAGCTATATAAGTCTTGAAAACTTATTACTTATTCTTCATAGTGTGCACTTATGAATGTTTGTGTTTTGGGAGATGTGTTTAAATTATTTTTCAGGAATGGAACACAAATAACAGTATTAAATGATTCTCCAAAAAGCTTACAGTAAGTTTTTTGTTTAGGTGTTAACAAGCATTAGAGCTGATAAAGACCATGCCAATGATGGTCTTTCTTCTGCATTGCTTATTCTCTATTTGGACTCAGCAAGAAACCTGCCCGTAAGTTATATTCTGATGGCTGCCCTCTTATGGGTATCTCTTGTGTACTTCCAGCATGTCTTGCTTGGTAGTATGGCACACTGCTTTACTAACACACATTATGCCATGTTTTCTATACTTTCTCTCATTTCAAAACGTGTAATGTAAGGTCCACATTTCTAGTAGTATAATATTATAGATATATATTTAATAAAACATGAGTCTTCAATGAGTGTGGGTTTTTCCTTTAAAGAATGCTCCTTTCCTGGACTTGAAAGGCTGCATGTTTTTATTACACAATGTTTTCCATAAATAGTATGGGATTAGCAGGAGGATTTTTAAGGAACTAACTGGAAAAAGACCCACTTCCTTGTGTTCAGGTAAACTCGCTTGCTTTGGTTTAGGTTATCTGTGGTAGATATGAAGGTTCTGAAGTTATCATCATGAAATTAATACTCTGCAGTTGAGATTTCTGTTAGGTTATCATTTGGGGTATTGTTTATTTGCTTGTACAAAACATAAAACCAAAAAGATTAATGGTTTTGTCATTATATGGATTATACTATAGGACTGTGAAATAGCTTGTCTGTGACAAACACACACTGTTGTGTAGTTTACTTCAGGTTATTAAAGGACTGTTTCTGGTTGTAGCTGATGGTGATAAAGGAAACCTTACTGTGAATAGGTATGTCAAGCATAACAGTGAGTTTTGCTGTTTTTTTCAACATTGCTGTTAATGAGAAACTCTGGAAGTGATGACTAAAATACTAGTCAGAGATTAAAGTTTTCAAGCCTCAAGGCTTTCAAGGGTTTTTTTGCATGCATTTTTCAAACTTACCCATTCATCTTAGTAGTTCAAATGCTGCATAAAACCAAAGTGGTAACAGATGAAACCTTAGTAGTCTAAACAATTGATATCACTAACTAGTTGATTTCATGTTTGTTCCAGGGTGTATAGAGAGTGTTGTGAAGTAGTATTTATAGGTTATTATAAAAGCTGAAGAGATGTAGGTCATTTGGAATAGAGTCCTGTATAATCTTTTTAAACTCTTTTAGTTCAGGGGAACCCTGTAACTTAGCAGAAAAAGAGTAGAATTACTCTAGTACAACAGTATAAGCAGAAATAGGAGTACGCTGTGCTTAACATCAGTTTCAGAATGCTGTAATAAACATAAAAGTCCATCTGGTATCTGTTTTGTGCATTAAATTGAATCCATTTCTGTATTTTCTTTTTGACTACTGAATTTTACTCAAACTGTTACAAGTTTAATATATTTGTTAAAATACACTAAACTTAACACTTACTTAAAAGCTATCGTTTTAAGTTCTCTCATTCACAGTTTCAGGGTTTTTTCCATATATCTGTTTGTCTGTATTAGATTAGTTTCTTCAGCAAGTACTCAAAGGCTTTGTCATAATTCTAGGTTTTTCCCTTCTTACTTGAAACAAGCATTCTGTAGTATTGTCTCCCTCCTTCAGAAAAGTTATACTACAAGTCTGGAATTTACCTATTTTTGGGGACAATACTTTAATTTTCATGGTCTTAATCAGTGCTTCTCATCAGTAGGTCTCTAAATTCTAGGGCACAGAAAGGGGAAGATGCTTGCACAAAGCTGACTGCTTAGGAAAACTAGGATCAGAATCCCAAATTTCTTAGTGCTGTGTATGTTCTGTCTACAGTACAAGATCACAAGGGTGGGTTGAAAGTAAGGATGGTCATAGTTTGGGGCCTGTTTAATTCCTTGTTTTTTCCCTTGGTCTACCATCCCAGAAAAGCAGTTGCTGCAAAGGACTCAGTTTTTAACTTAAAGTAATTTTCTTTCCAGAAATGTGCTGTAAAGAATATGATGAAAAGTAACATGTAAACAGAATTTTCAAGAGTTCAAATTTGACAACAATAAAATAACACAATACTCTGTTAAATTCAAGTTGTCTAAAACCAGATACGAAAAGGCTTCATAGTTAGGTGGGGAGTGGGGGGGAGTATCATGGGAAGGCTTTTTCATGTAGGAGAACTGAAAAGATTCCTATAGATTATAGAGAGACAATTCTTAGATAATGTAATAGAGCTGGTAGACATATTGCAGTGAACTATAGCAAATGCAGTTTTTTAATGTCCATTTGATTTTAATATGGAATAACATTTACATGACTAAACATGAAAGGCTGCTGGCTTCTCATGTTGTGTTCATATTTCCTGATAAGGGATTGTGTAGTGTAATAGCAAAATTAATTACTCTTTTGGATTGCTTGTATCTATGTGGAACAGAAAGTTCAAAGAGAATTAAGAGAATTAATAGGTTTGAAGACTTGTCTGCAAGTCTGAAATATTTTATAGATAAATAAGAGCTTTTTATTGCCTTCCAGAATGGATTTCCTAAGTGAATGCTTACTGGTACGTTTTAGAGCTTGTTTTCTTTGAGTTATAGCAGATAATCCCCAGCACAGACATTTCTTTTGCATAGATGCATCATAGTTGTGGATTTTGGAGACAGTGGGATGATTTACCTGAAATTGATTTGTGTTTCAAGGGAAACAGAAATAGCGTAGAAGGCTGGTCTCTAAGTTTACCTAGTTGGATCTGCCATATAAATCTGCACTACCAAGAGTAAGCTTGGAAAGTGGGTTAATATATTTGAATAATAATGAAAAATAAAAATGGAAAAGCTTTTCACCATGCTGCATTACAGAAGGTCATTTAACAGATGAAACTGTTTGTAATGACAAATATTTACTTTTTGTTATCTGCTGTTTTCTCTGGAATCTTTTGACTGTTTTCCTTAACTTTTTTGTGTAGTAAAGCTGCTTATGCATTCATTCTGCCACAATCCCATCACTCTGCTTTCTCCTTCCATTTCCATCTTCCTAAGAGTATCTACGAGGGAAACTTTGGGTGTGGATACTTAAAAGAGAGGAGAGCATCGGGACTAGTCTTTTGTGAAAACACTACCTCACTCTATAGAGCACTATTTGTGAGTTCTCTGGTATTATTTGTATTGTACCTTTTATCTGCCAGAGTGTGGATTAGTGCTACTAAAGCCACTCACTCTAGTGGAATGAGAGCATGCAATTTGTTTTGCTGCATGGTTTCAACAAGTGTGCATTGTTTTTGTGCTACTTTTATTGCATTTTAAAGGCTACTTAAATTTCATTGATCAGTATATAATTGGGTAAGTAATTAACTTTTTATGATAAAAACCCAAGATAAGTTTGTTGAAAAAAGCTGATTCATTGAGAGGTAAAATGCATACTGTACCAACACACTGTGTGCTGGTGAATTGTTGGCTTTTATTGCAAAGAAATTAAATATTACAACCAACATCCCTATAGTTTTATTAAAAGGTGATGTACTCAATGTTTGTAAGAACTTGCAACCTCTCCACACTGGTTCAAGTATTGCTTTAAAAATGGGTGTAGTTCTTTGTGCTCCCCAAACTATAAATTCCCTTGTAAATTCTATTTCACTCCATGATGTTCCTTGTTTTGCAAATTCCCAAGCTCCTTTTCTTTTTTTCAAATCAGTCTCTAGTCAGGAAACTCCAGGAAGAACTACCAATTGATGTTTTTTGCTTGAATTTAATGTTACAAGATTATTACTACCTAATGAGCCTCTGAACATCTTACTCTTAATCTATAACCACAACCTTGGTATCTGAATAAGAATCTGTTCAGAATAAGAATTCTTTTGCCAGAGAGATGTGGGTAGGCTTTTGTAGACTGTGCGGATACATTCGTTGCTGGCTGGCTACTTTTGGTTCATATCATAAACCTTGACTGATCATAAACACCTCCACCCTGGCCCTCCCAAATCCCTGCAAACCCCTTTTCTGTAGGTTTTCAGTTAGTTTTTGTGCAGAAGTTCATCTCAGAAGTATTGAAAACATTATATGCATTACCAAATCTTGTTAAAATCTAGTGAATAAGAAACTCAGTTCATAAGGTATGGTTCAGTTATCTCAGTATTAAAACTGATAACTAGTTGCTGCTTCTTTTAGTTATAAAAATACTATATACATCCTAAAATAATAAGTAAAAAAAAATCAAAGTGCTTGATAAAGATAGCCCTGATTGATCTTAAGGTCTTTGCACTAGGATATGCGTTCTACACGTAACAGCTTCTCTTTAGACATTGGTCAAAAGTTTCCAAATCCCTGAAGCAATTTGTAAGTCAGTAAAACAGCAACCATTAGCCAGCTCTGGATTTCCTTCAACAGCACAGTTGGCTGCTTTTTTCTGCACTTGTGTGGATGCTAGTCTTGCAGCAAGCAAGAGGATGAGATTTATGGCTGGAGGCCAGAATAGAGGCAAGAACTGTAGTAGATTAGAGGTAATAAGAGCTTCAGCAGTTGTAAAACTGCATCTTCTTTTCAGGGCATCTTTGAACACAAGGCATTATGCAAACATACACACCAGGAAGTTCATATATTTAATTAACATGTAACATGAGTTACTTGGGGTGCGGAAGCGTTAAAAAAGGGGACTTTATATAGGGAAAGGAAAATCCAGTGCCCTGAGTGCTCTCCGTTCCTTTCTAGACAGTTTTATTTACTGCTGGAAAACTAGATTTATGACATCTAATTTAGACATTTACCCTTCTAAATCTGAATTATCTGAAGTTTATGGAGTATGAATAGCGTTCTTAGAATTTCCAAAAGTGAGTAACACTAGTTTTATGATAGGTGATCATTAGTTCATGGCAATCTTGCTTTCAATTTGATGTCTGTACAACATAAAAATTATCCATATTTTAACTTGGTTCTTACAGATCAATTTCTGACTATCAATTAGGGATGCACTTACAGTTTTAAGAATTTCTAAAGCCCCATTTTAACCACAAGAAGACAGCAAGTGAACAGAATTAATGAGTTGTATGCTAAAGCATACAGAATTAGGATCTGGCTTAATAACAAAACAGCTTGTTAGCTGAGATGTAATTTATGTAATTTATGTTATTTGGATTTACTGCAAATGCCACTGGATATTAGGGAGTGCTAGCCTGAAATATGATTTATTCCACTGTGTCAGTTACCAGTATAGTTCTTGGATACCCATCCCCTTTTCCCAAAACTGCACAGACACTCAGAACCATAGCAAGACAATTTTGTTGCCAAAGGCGAGACCTTTTCTTGGCTTTCTGTATGTAATACTCCCTTTTATTCCCCTAGCCTCCTCCCACCCAGCCTTTCAGCCACCATCCTCATGGACCTGCAGCTCCTTCCCTTGAAACCTGAAGTCTGGCTTAAACAATATTTGCCCCAGCTGATGTCCCTCTTGGCCTATCCTTGCTATGATTCCAGAGGAATTGAGGCATGTTCAATATCCAGGAATCACTGGTTGCCTGCCTTTATAATGGAAAACATAGGTTTGATTTTGACTTTTAAATTTTTTTGAAATAATATTATAGAGGCAAAAAAGAGAAGTGTACTGAATATGCAGGTGTCAATGTGAAGGAAAGATGGCCAGTAAGTTGATGGACAGTTTAGGATTCAAAATTATCTTGATGAATAGCAGATACAATCTGAAAAAATTATGTACTTTTCCATAGGGGACAGTCAATGCACCGAAATAAATACGGGGTAAAAACAGTTGTCTAATGGACAGCCCTACAGAAATAGAACTATAGTTGTACTCTATTGTTATTGAAGACAAACACAACACTGACGTATATAAGAGGAATGGAGCCTCTAAGATGTATGGACTAATCCTTCCGTTCTACTTAGCCATTACTAAGGGCCTGGTTTTGGCTGCAGTAGTTTAAGATCTGGAGGACAGCAGTGATAATAATGAGAAAGCCAGTAAATGTGACTAGCAGAGGAAGAGAGTTTTGCCAAAAGTAGCAGTGGTAGGAGTGGAAATGATACAAGGCTGCTGCACGTGAAGTGACTTTTTCCTATTGGTCAGAAAACAAGAAACAGTGCTTAAACTCCAGCAAGGAATGTACCTGTTGGGCATTAAAAAAAAAATCTAATGAAAAGGATAATTAATCATTAAGATTGATATGGCTTAGGGATCTTGTGCAGTCTTCATCTTTGAAGGTCTATGTACGATAGTAAGTCCCTAACATATCAGATAAATGGCTGTAGAAGATTCCTTGATTTTCATAAAAAATAATGATTAAGAAAAAGGTACAAAACCAGCTAAACTTTACTTTGGGTTTTCTCCAGTTTCATCACGTTGTGCGTTCTAAAGCTGAATGCCAGGAATTTATAATGTATATTGGCTAACTTCTGGATGTGACATTCCAAAAGAAAATACAAAAAAAAAAAAAACTTTCATAAAAGTTAAGCGTCTCTTCAAATCGTAGTCAATTTTGAAACTGAATTTCAGGAAGCATTTCTTTTGGCAGAGCATCGATAATATCAGTTCCTGTTCATAAATTAGCATGTTTTAAAAGGCTATTATACAATCTTTCTATTTCTGCACCCTACAGCTTTTAAAGCAGAATTCTCCCTTGAAACAAAAGTTTGTGATTAAAGAAAAAGCCAGTCTAAGTTTCCTAACTTGAAGTCTGTTTTGTTTCAAATTTGCATTTCCTGAAATTATTTCTGCTGAGTTGAATGCAAATTTCCTGTAATATTTTTGTATTTTACATGTGTCACTTGAAGAGCAATATTCTTAAAGTGAAATTTTAAAATCTGCTTAATTTATGGAAAGTAGGAAGAGGTTTTGTCCTGCTAAATCAATTCAAATTCCTGTTGTTAGCACATTTGCGTGTCTTTATTCAACTGAGTAAATTAGTAGACCTTAATTCTAGTTAGCATGGGGGTGCTTGGATCATTCATCTGCTGAAGAAATGATTTTGACTTTTATAATGATCTAAGTCCTATCAATTCTTCTAGTGTTAGAATTTCTCCTATAAAAGAACTCCTTCACATAACCTGTGATTTATTATCAGAGAGGCTTCTATGCTGTGAAAATATACTTAACAAATTTTGAAAAAGGTTCATTCAGAAGGCAGGTTTTATTGTATGCCTTATGTCCGACAGACTATCTTGTAAAAAAGCCTGGTAAGGGAAATGCAAATGGACTGAAAGTGAGTATATTGGGTTTTTAAAGCAGAATACAAACAGAGGACAAGAGGGAAAAAAAAAGTTGCAATAGACATTTTTTTTTCTTTTTCCTCTCCACCCTGTTGTTGTGGTTCCTTCATTGTTCTGTTTGCAAGATTTTTGGGGTTCTTTTAGGTTGATCCTTCCCCCCTCACCCCCAGTTTGTCTTGTGTTGTCATGTCATAATTAATTAACCGAGTGAAATTGCTTCGTTGCATGACTTATTAACCCTTCCTGTGTTCATTCTCTCCTGACTTAAAAGCATAATCCATTAGAATTTAATCCCGATGGCTTGAAGAAGTCCGCTGTTCAGAAAGCCCTAAAGGTAAAACTAATGTAGTTGTCCATTTAAGGTCACAAAAGTAAATCGAAAAGCACAAATGCCTGCCACACTTCTCTTCAAACAGTAGATGGAATTTCTGTTGCTAGATACACATTTAGTGCAATGCCAGTTTACTTAAATGTGGTTTGGGAAGTGGTCAAGACATTAGTAAAGTACTGTGGTCTGTTATAATTTGAATTTTAAGTCAGTTGAATGGAATATGGGCTAGTTTAGAAGACTGGGGTAAAAAAATAGCCCTGAGAGCAAATCTGAAGTAGTAACTAAAGAACAAAGCTGACATGAAAGCTAAGACATCTTTTACATACTGAGTTGGTCAACTCTGAATGACTAAACAATAAAATACATCTCTGACATGTTTTGGAATAATCTTGTTTCTGCAAGATCTTTCTGGAAGGCTTTACATCTTTTACATAAATTCTAAATAAATTTAGCCCAGCTTTTTCATATGGAAAATGTTGAGTTGAGGGGCAGACTTGGAATGCGTAAGCCAAGTTCTCAGCTGGAGGAACTTGGACATGAGGCAGTCTCTGTCAACAGCAAATCAGTAGCAGGTATTAGAGATGCTTTATATGTGTGTGTACATGTTGCTCCCTATTTAGCATGAATTGAAGTTATTTATATTTACATATCAACATAAACAACAGGGTCTTTTGGTCAGCTTCTGTAGTTTCATCATTTTATGAAGCAAAGGAAGTTTCGAGCATCTTTATGGAGAAAAGAAAAATGAAACATTTCACCTATAATTTTTTAACACAATCAGTTGGAGTGTAATCTGACTTTCTGTTCCTTAAGCCTTTGTATTCTGTTATTTTTGATGAGCGCTATACGCAGTCGATTAGAAATCGTGAAAACAAAAGAAATGCGGCATTCATCCAAGAAAGGAGTGCTTTCTTAATAGCTTTTTTCCTAAAGGAAAGTATGGTTATAGGCAGTGTGTCACTTTAAAGTCAAGTAATATTAGTGGAAGTATGATGGTCCAAAATGTAAGTCCAGATCCAAAAATAACTAAAATATGCCACATTCTTCATTTAAAAATATAAAGTATTTGAATCACTTGGTTGTCATTGTGACCTTACATGCATTAAGTATATTCTAACTAACTCTGTTTACATACCTGACCTATACAATTTCCTACATGGTAGAATTCAAAGTATATTATTAACCATGTATACTGTATTTTCAAGGCTTTTAAAACTTCATTAACACCTGCTTGAGGTGATTAACTTTCATGTCTAACTTTTCTTTCTGAGTTAAATATTTGTTAGGTTAATTTAAAATTTGTGAAAGAAACATATAGTTGGGAATGTTCCTTTGTGTATGTGATTTGTTTCTAAACTGATGTTTATTTTCACAGTCTGATGTAATGCTATACAGCTGGTGAGAAAGGCTCAGATATGGCAGGTGGTTGATTCTCTAATAAAGGATATTTGATAAACTGTAGAGAAATATACATCAGGTACACTATAGTGCATCTTCTCAAACTGAAAAGAGGAGAATATCAATGTTATGATATTACATCCAGTTTAATTTTGTTACTGCAATGTAACTAAAGCTTCCTGAGATTGTGCTTTCTCCATATCTCCCATCTGCATGTAGTATTCATTCTGCAGTTTTAACTATGCTTCATTAGCTTTGGGGGTTGTAATGCTCATTAAAAGGTAAGAATTTGCACCTTACCAATTTAATTCAAAGCAAATGGAAAGGAGTCTAAAACTCCTGCCTATTTGTACCGTTTTGCTTCAGCATATTTAGGGCAGTTGGGATGCCTTCATGTTACTATGTTCACCAGTTACTAGCTAGTTTGCCCTTCAAGCCCGTTGAATAAAATACTGAGAGTAGTTGATAAGCATATGGCAAAATGCATAGTTTGTAATTTTAAGATGCAAATACTTAAGTTTCAGAGGAGCGAGTTTTTGCTTTATTCTGAAGGCAAAGTTTCTGGTTTTTCTCTCAGTCAGGAAAGAAAATGAACAGTAATCCCAACCCACTTGTTTTGCTGTCAGTTGGACACAAGGCACAGGAAAGTAAGGTAAGTTCCTACTCCTTATACTTGGCTTTGTCTACAAAATTTGGTGGCTTTGTGTCTTGACATTGGCTAGCAAGCCATTGAACATATGCACTTAACTAAAAGTTACAGTAGAACTGAACTGCGAACAAGAAGCAAAGGATTGAATGGGTGCTTACTCAATTTAAACTGTCTATGAGTATAGATAGGATTTTTAACTATTTTTAGATGTCCTTCCACAGTAGGTTGTAATCTGCAACTGGGATTCCTGCAGTAGTGATTATATAAGTAATAGTGTGGGCAAGCAATAGGTTTTAAAATACTGACCAAGATTTGAAAATTTACAGAATCAGTCAGAGAAATGCCCAAGTCAAAAAGGGCCACTGAAGATCATACGTGTGAACCTTCTGCTTAAAGTAGGCAAAGTGCTGTTAGGTCTCAGGAGCTTGTAAGTTTAGCCAGGTTACTCTGTTGCTATATCTGCTGCTTTTTCTGCTTTGATGTATGGACCACTTCTGTGCTTTGAGAAGTCAGGCCTCTAGGACTCCTGAGCTCCTTTGTCCTCCAAGGTAGACACTCATGGAATCCCTTCTAACACTTCTACAGAGCAAGTTGAAATCTGCTTTTCTGAAGTCCATGGCTTTTATTCTGCTATTTGTTTTCCACATGCCCCTTAGGATCTTAAGCTCTGTAATCTTAAAGTCATTGTAGCTGAGTCTGCTGTTAACAGTCATATCTGCAAACCAATATTCTTCATGTCTTAGTAGTAGATTCAGAAGAAGACCATTGTCAACACATCCAATGATTGAGAACAACCGTAACGCAATAGTGTGTTTTCCTAGCACAAAATCTTCAGTTGCTTGTGCACCACTGCTGCTTTCCCAGAAAATGTGAGAGTAGTTAAAGCACTTGGTGAGAACCTGGTTCTGCAGACCTGAGACAGCCTTGAGTTGTCTGAAGAAGGTGTCATACATCTCGTTCTTCATCAGGGTTCTGTAAACAAATGCATGTCATGAGGACATGGTGATCCCTCTGATTCTGACGTAAGGCATTCAACATAACTCCAGAACTAACTTCTTTGCATTCAGACAGCTTTTTAAAATAACAACAGAGAAGTGATAGCTGGATAGGTAGGTATATGCAATATGGATGGGGTTTGTTTGGGTTTTTTTTAAAGTATCATTGAGCCAAAAGGACATCTAATTTGGCTTCTTCATGCCTTGTCAAGAATTGTCACAAAGCTTAAACCAGATCTTATACACAGTCTTAATTTTGATACCTATGAGAGAATGGAGATAGACGTTTTCCAAGTTCCTGGAGGTAGCTTTTTTTAATGAGTGCTTTTTTTCACTCCCTCTTGAGCTGTCCTTGTCTCCTCCGCCATTAATTGCTGAAATGAGTGAGATTTGACAGTGAAATTTTCCACATGGCTACATTGAGATTAGAAGGAAAAGATACTCTTCTCTAGGAGTTTCACTGAGTTAGTTCAGCCCCCATATACAAGCATGAGATGAGAGAGAATGTGCCATTCTGAAGACCTTGTATTTGTTTGTAAGCTAGTGTGTAGTAAAGGTTCTTCAGCAGGACTTTTACTTTACATGCAGCAACTTTAATGCAAAGCATATTCTCTTAATGTCCTGAGTATAACTTTATATGTGATATTATACATGTCTTGGGTAGATCCCACTTGGCCTTTGTTGGAACATGTCAGGTTTCAGGTAGAAGTTTTGCAAAGCCAAAATGAAAAATGTACTCAACTCTTGACACCGCTTTATTGGACAAAAACATTTTATAATTTGTAAGCTTCTTGTTCTCTAACTTCAGATTCGATACAAGACCAATGAACCAGTATGGGAGGAAAACTTTACTTTCTTTGTACACAATCCCAAAAGACAAGATCTTGAAGTTGAGGTATGTTGTCTCACTCTCTTAAGATACCTTTCTTTTCTAAGACATTTTGTAGCAGTAATATTCAGACATCGCAGGCTGTTATCAGATGAGACTGAATATATTGTGAACACCCTCAAAATCAAAGTGTTTTTCAAGACCAAGCTATGAAATATTTATTTGCATTTACTCCTAAAACTAACAAAGACTATAACCAATCTCTCACCAGAAAAATAACAAAAAAAAGTAAATTTTGGTACCTGTGTCTAACTAGTAGTCTTAACTGCTAGTAGAAATTGCTGTTATGTGCGACTAATTTGTTTCCTCTCATCCCAAGGAAGTCTTTGCTTTGTCCAAATACTGTATCCGGTTACACTGCTGATATGTAACTTACATATTTCAAATAGACTGAAGTGGAAATGAGGACTCTCCTAATTACTCTTCCTATAACAATTAAGGGAATTTATTTTTGCATGGTCTGTTTGGAAACCATGTTGTTATTTTGATCCAGGGTCAGGTAGATGTAGATGTAATGGTTAGTTTTCTGTCTTGCTTTTGCTGTAGAAAGGAATGAAGAAACTAGACATTGAGTATATTTACTTCTTCAAAGTAAAGTAATCTTATGATCAGGGAAATTTGGTTTAAGAACAAACTGCATTTGATATTGTTTGGAATTATTTTTCTTTTTAAATAAAACTGTAATTTCCTTTTCTTTCTCTGAATTCTTACAAAGCAGATGATACAAAGTGACTTAGCTTCTGTGTTCCTTCAGGTGAGGGACGAACAGCACCAGTGTTCTTTGGGGAACTTCAAACTGCCTCTAAGCCAGTTGCTAGAGAGTGAAGATTTAACTATGCATCAGCGGTTCCACCTGAGCAACTCCGGTCCAAACAGCACTATAAACATGAAGATTGCACTCAGGGTACTCTAAAACTTTCCCATTGTAAATATCTGAGACCATATTTAAGACCAGTGTGGCTTCTAGTCTTCTAGCTTTATGAAGAAGACACTGCATTCCCTTGGGAGTCACAATGCTAAGTGTCCTTACTTGGGGTAGTGCTATCAAGTATGCAGAGATAACCTCTAATTGAAATACATTCTATTTCAAAAACAGGAAAAGCTCCAAACAAGACAGTAACTAGCTACATTAAGACTGAGGTTCCCCATGGGTTTAGGTTTGGAAATTATGTTTGGAATCTGAATTCCTGTAAGTCTCTTATGCTCAGCAGGCTATAGATCAATGAAATCACCTTTGTCTTACAGATATGGAACTGACATTATGTTGGCTTAAAAAAATAATGTTTATAGGGAAAGGAAGAATCTTTGTAGTACTAGAAAAATTCAGACCATCTTTCAAACACATTGGAGTTTTGAAGACAAACACTGTCAAACTTCTGTTATTTGCTCTTTTCTAAAGAACTTTCTTGCTTACCTATAATTAATAAATGAAAGTAAGGAAATAGTGTGAAGAACTTGTGAGGTAGGTTTAAATTTCAAAAGATAATAAGAAAAAAATTATAGGCTAGCTTTCTACATTGCCAGAACTGCAAAGTAAATAGCACTTGCACCAGAAGTGTGTAGCATATGGGAAAGGAATAATGAGGAGAATAATTCTAAATGAATGGAGAATTTCACATTGTTTTATAGTTACTACAGTTACTGCAAAGAAAATGAATCTGTGTTTTGCTGTGCAAAAGGTTGCCTGTTGTAGAGTGAATCAGTATAAGTATGAATATTTTTGGTCCTGCTTTAGTGTCCAAACTTACCAACTTGTCATCAACCAGTACTCTTGTAGAAACAAATCTGTTCCTGTTTTTTATACTGGAAAAGAGTAACAGTGTGTGCATTTTTACTGTATCTAGGTCCTTTCTCTTGAAAAGCAAGCAAGATCTCCAGATCATCAACACTCAGCCCAAGTAAAAAGGCCATCTCTTTCCAAAGATGCAAGAAAATCATCTTTTAAGCCTCAGGTTCCTGTCTCACCACCATCTGATTCAAACAAACCTGTTCCAGCCTCCCCAGTGACTGATAGTGATAAAAAGACTGATACAGCTGAAAAAAGTCAGCCTCCCAATGCCAGCCCTCAGTGGCCAACAGATCTCAGCCGAAGTTCTTCCAGTCTTCATGCCTTCTCTTATTCTCCCAGCCACCTCTCGGTCAAAGAACCCACTCCTAGCATAGCCTCAGACATATCTCTGCCTATTGCCACGCAGGAGCTACGGCAAAGGCTACGACAGCTTGAAAAGTAAGGCGTTAATTACTTTGTGATACATCTTTTGTGATACATCTAAGTTGATTTATAAACATCATTGTCACTGCAGCCAGACTGCTTAGTTTGCATTTCAGTAATATTTTTTACTGTTGCAGTTTGAGTCTGGTATTTAAAAATCAGTCCTAGTGATACTCTGCTTCCTCCTAACACTTCAGTGAGATTCTGCACTTACATGTTACATTACCATTGCACTGATCTGCAAGATACAGTCCACCCTGTTTTGAAGGATATACTGTGTAGTGCTAAAAAGAGTGGGATGCAAAAGGGAAGGATAGTTTCCAATAAAACATTAATCATTTTCATGGCAATATTTCAAGGGATGCTAGAGAGGGACTGTTCATTAGGGACTGTAGTGATAGGACAAGGGGTAATGGGTTAAAACTTAAACAGGGGAATTTTAGATTGGATATAAGGAAGAAGTTCTTTACTGTGAGGGTGGTGAGGCACTGGAATGGGTTGTCCAGGGAAGTTGTGAATGCTCCATCGCTGGCGGTGTTCAAGGCCACGTTGGGCAGAGCCTTGGGTGGCATGATTTAGTGGGAGATGTCCCTGCCCATGGCAGGGGGTTGGAACTAGATGATCTTAAGGTCCTTTCCAACCCTAACTATCCTATGATTCTGTGATTCTATGATTCTGTGATTCTATAATAGTTGCCCGTTTCACCACTGAATTCTATTAGCATTAATATTAAGCCAATTAAGCTGAATGTAGCTGGTCTTTTTAAACTAAGAGGAACAGTTGACTATAAAGGATATTAAATGAATCGTCAGTTGCTACTCAATTCATGAGGATGCTGCAGCTATGCTTCCCTAAATTGTCTGTGTTCTTTTTTTTTTAATTTCCCTCAACAGGCAACTGTAGTTACCAGTAAATATAGCTGAGCAGCCATTCTGCTCTGAGCAGGGGAATGGAAACCATTAATTCATGTAACTTCTCTATGAATCTGAGTAGAAAGATTTTCATTTTTATTTGTAAGGGATTGAACCAATTCTTCTTTTTATCTACCAGAGTTCATAAAATCAATACAGTAATACAGGTAGGAAGGAATCTCTGGAGGTCAGTCAGCTCCTCGCTCAAAACAAATCCCACTTCCAACTTAGATCAGGTCACATGGAGCTTGTCCAAACAAGTTTTGTGTATCTCCAAGGATAGAGATTCTATAAAATTTCTCAGCAATTCCAGTGCTTAACAACTCCACTGTGAAAAGATTTTGCCTTGTTTCCAGTTGGAATTTATATTGCTGCAACTTGACCGTGGCCTCTTGTTTTTACTGTACACAGCCATGAGGAATCTGACTTAGCCTTCCCTATGTCTGAAGCAATGAAAGACTGCAATTGAATCTGCAGTTGGCTATCTCTTCAGTTTGTACAAACCCATTTCCTTCACCATCTGCTTATGTGTTGCAGTCTCTTATTTATCTTTATGGTTGTCTTCTGCCTAATCTTTGGTTTGTCAGTCTCTCTTCTGGGGCAAAACAGAGTTAGACTTTGTTAATTACGCTAAATGTTGAAATACTACTCAATGCATAAATTTAATACTTTCTCCTCTGATAAGAGTGCCTAAGCTATGGCCAAGGAGGCCCTTTATTGCAGGCCCCATGGTGCTTGATTTTTATTTTTATTTTTTTAACTAAAAAAGTACTGAACTGAAATGCTTTACTCTAGTTTTTAACATGAATTACTTGGGAATTTTAACGGAGCAATCGCTTTGTAGTAGCTGTTCACAAAAGGCACGCCTCCCCCTTGAAGTTAAAGTATCCTTCAGGTGGTTGAGAAATTTCAAGTGTGTGATGGACTGTCCTGTGTGAAACAGAAAATACTCCTAGGCAGTTTACACAAACTAAAATAAGCATCTCATAGAGATGAGGGAACTCTGCGAATATTGGCCGTTCTTTAAAATGGGATTTCTTAAATATGGTCCTTGCTTTTTATTTGTGACCTTTATTTGAATGTGTAAATTGATTCTAATCTTATTTTCAATGTAGCAGGAGCTATAGGAAAGTAAAATTGCTGCGTTTATACTGTGATTTGAGCTTTTTGAGACAGTAAATGGGTTTAAGTATCACTGTTTTAATCCCAAAATATCTATGTTTCTATGTCAGAGAATTTAGAAAAGAATGAGCTGGTCTTCTAATTGTTTCCCAGCCAGCTGTAGGCAAGTTTTCATTGCAGTTTGCACCATTATTCTTTCCAATTTCCTAGATACAGCTTTAATGTTTATTTTAGGGTAGGCAAGTTCTCTGTTGATAACCACTTTCAAAGTACTGAAGACCAGCTGACCCCTTGCCTGACAAGAATACTTAGCTTATTTTGGAGAGTAGAGCTGCTGGACAAGGAACTGAAGTACAAGAGACTGATGAAGAAAAGATTCACATGCTAACGTGTGCTCCTTTCGCACTGGTCTAGTGAAAAGTAAAATGTATAATACATGATTTCTGGAAAAACTACTGCACATTTATTTTAGTTAGGTCTTACTTCAAATATGCATTTGAAAAACTAACCATAATGTTCTACTTTTCCTGCAGTGGAACGACTCTGGGGCAGTCTCCATTAGGACAGATTCAGCTAACAATTCGTCATAGTTCGCAAAGAAACAAACTGATTGTGGTAGTGCATTCCTGCAGGTGAGCACAGAATACCAATTTTCATATTTTTGAGTATTTCTTTGTAAACTTTGCCATATCTTGACTTAAATTGGTTGTCTGGATTATCTTTGTTATTTTTAAAATAACATACTGATTGTAATTGTATGTAAGTACAAAAACACACAGAGCTATGCTCAGAATCAGTGAAACCTTTGTTGAAGCTTTTGCTGTGATTTTGTATTTCTGTGTTATCTTCTGTCAAATTTAAATGAAAATGGCATGTAGGTTTTTATCAGCAGTGTCTGAAAGCTACCTCTAAGAGACTGAATTTTTCGTGGCATGACAAAAATGCATGATTTTTGGAAAGCCATATCTAAATTGGAAATTGGAATTTGAATTGGAATTAGGAAACATTGTATTCCCACCTCTGCTGTCTGCTCACCAGTTATCTGATCTTGTACAAGTTACTGCTTGGCACTTTTTTTTCACTGCTATTATCTGTGAACTGTATCCTGGACATCTTACGTTATGCAGGATATCCCACAACTGATCCATGCACTAAATTAAGCAATAGTACTGTAGACACTTATATTCAGCAATGTCTTATTTTCTAACTGTTTTTTCTTGTTTTTCATTGGTCACAGAAATCTAATAGCATTTTCAGAAGAAGGATCTGACCCATATGTACGATTGTATTTATTGCCTGATAAGAGACGATCAGGAAGAAGAAAAACTCATGTATCAAAGAAGACACTAAACCCAGTGTTTGATCAAATGTATGTTCTAAACCATGTGTAGTAGTTTTATTTCACATAATAAGAAAGCTGTCAAATTAAGGTTTCTCAGCTTATCTGAATGGATGAGCTGTTGAAACTCCTAGCTGTCACCACCAGACTTGATCATATCTTCCTCTTCTGGTATAATAGCTCTTTCTATCCTTCTGTTCCCTATTATCACTACAGCCTTTCTTGCTCTGTTACCAGCCACTTCTCTCTTCTGCCTTATCCTATGTCAGTTACATCCCCTTTGTGCTGGTAGCTAAGAAGCAGTGTGCACTCTTCTGGCAGTCAGTCAGAACTTGAGTGCCTTTTAGCTGGCCAGTGCTGTTGGCATCCCTTCCTGCCAGGAAGCATGTCAGTTCTGACTGGCAAATTGCCTGGATTGTAGATGCTGCCTCCTCAGTATGACTGGCTAGCCATCGTCCTTGCGTGATCAGATTGATCAGTCTACTTGGTGGTGCTGCTCAGCCACCAGGAGAGTCAAGAAATTTCCTTGTAGGTTATATGCTGGCCCATAGGTTGAAAGTCGTTGCAAGCTTGTGCAACATTATGTTGCATAAAAATCCTTATCATTGTACTCAATTGTTTGATGATAGCTTCCCTCACCATATGCCCCTTATTCCCTCACCCATCACTTTTCAATAATAACAACCTCTCTCTACAGACAGAAAGTTAATTTGGAGAAAACAACACTTCAGTCCATTCTGTCCAAAAAGAAATCTGTAAGTCATTAGTTAGAGGCTCTGGTAGGTTTTCCTGGTAGTGTAGCTCTCTCCTATTAATTCCAAGAAATAGATTTGTTATACTGTGCCTTTACAAGTAAAACGTATTGCAAAGCAATAAAGCTGTTAAAGAACTGTAGTGACAAATAGATGGAGGTTGTGGTATAATCTTGCCCTCACTTCCTGGAAATTTGAGATTTAGCAAACAAAATGCATGCCTCCTTGAGAGTTGGTAGGTTTCCTCAGTGTGTCAGGAAGTCCTGGTTACCAAGGGTCAGTAAGACTGAGCAGTCTTTCTCTTTGGGAGAATACTGATCCTGAGCTGTTATTATGCTAGGATTCCTCATTCTTTTCTCCGGAGAGTGAGTGTTTAACTTTTTTCTTGTTTTATGTGTGTATTTTTGTTTTACCAGTAGCTTCTAGAGACCAAAGGTAACAGAAGTCTCAAACATTTGGTATTCATATCGACTGTAGTATCAAACAAAATTTGTAGGCAAAACTGTGGGACTTCTTTCTTCATTTTTCTCAGATTTCATTTCTTGTTTGGGGAGGAGGTGGTTTGGTTATATTTTGAAGTGTTGCTTAGCTGTAGGAACTGAACTTGCACTTCAGGTAGAAAGTTCTCTCTAAAGCATCACCTGTGCCTGTTAGATTTGATTTCAGTGTTTCCTTGCCTGAAGTACAGAGAAGAACGCTAGATGTAGCAGTGAAGAACAGTGGTGGTTTCTTGTCCAAAGATAAAGGGCTGCTTGGCAAAGTAAGTTGACAACAAGCATGTTGTTATGTAAGAATAAAATCGTCTTGTGATTTGAACTTGTTAGTATTAACTGAAGCACCTAATTCAGGTAATGTAGCCTTTAAACAAATATGGATGGCTTAGATATCAAGCTTCAGTAAGGGAAGGAACAAACTGCAGAGAGAGACGTAGAAAGATGAGACGGTAGTCTCTGCTAGAGAATGGTAAGTTCTGAGGTTCACAGTAACAAAAGAAACTTGCATGTCAGACTTACTAATCATACAGTCAGAGAAAGAAAACAGTGGAGAATAGGTGATATCTCAGACAATGTTCAGACACAACTGGAAAGACAAGCAACAGTACTTACAGAAATGCACAAAACAAATGTATGTTTAGTAATTAAAATTCCAGGTTGTGAAATCCATGAGAGAGAACTGCTACTGGAGATGTTCCCAGTGCTAAAACCAGCTTTTGGGTTTACAATTTCAATGTTCTATAGACACTTGTTAAATCACTATTTCCTACACATCATTTGGACGTAAAAAGGAACAGTAAATTCCTACACCTTTGCAAATTGGCGTATTTGAGCTCTATAAAGAGCATGACAGAGATCAGAATCATGGTCAATTTATGGTGAATCACGGTGTTCTTAAGTTTCCTATTCTACTAGGAAGGACATGAGCATACACACCTCAGCTGACTGCCATTGCCAAGATAAGCCATGTTCAGAATCTAAGCCTGTGAGGTGCTTTGGGACTGTATCATTAAAAGCTATAGATTATTACGTCAAAACCAGCATCTTGAAACTTTACTGCAAGTTAGGCAGATAGCAGATAGCAATGATAGCAAGGATGTAAAACACATGGTGTATTAACGGCATAACCTACACTGTAGTTCACAGGATTGTCAGATTTGATCTTTAAAAGACCTAGGATGAAAGGCACATATAATTGATTGCTAATTTAACTTTCCACAGTTATTAATACCTCTGGCATCTGAGGAACTTGCTAAAGGCTGGACCCAGTGGTAAGTATAATGTTTCCTTTGTTAATAGCAATAGTACATACTAATAACTAGTGGCTTAATTATAGTTTCTATAATTCATGCTAAATGTAAAAAAAAAAAAGAAAACAAACAGAAAATGTTGGTTTTTTTTCATTTTCAGGTATGATTTAACAGAAGATGGTACCAAGCCACATGGTGCAAGTTAGGCCCATGGATACTGGGAATTTCCCTCACATAATTTTGCCAACCTTTATATATTTTTAAAGCGTTGTTCTCACAGATGTACCAATATTATTTTTATAGCTTTGCTGATTTAGTTCTTAGACACATCCCCAGTAATTTTATAACACTTGATCATTTTATGTAGACATAGTCCTTCTCTTGGTTAAACTTTGTATTTTAATTTGCTAAACAATTTTGTGTTACTGTCATGTGCAATAGTACAGTAAAGTAACCTTTTGTGTTTAAACTGATCTTTGACAGCTGTACCTATTAGGAAGTGGAAAGATTATGTTCTGCTGTCTTCCTGCCTTGTTTTATATCTCACCAAGAAATACTGTACCATGTAAATATATACTATTTTTTTGTAAGTCTTTCATGCTGGTTTGAATTCAGAAGAAAATTAAGTAAAGGATATAGATATTTTCTTCTAAATGCATGTTAATTTCTTCAGATGAATCTCTTTTGTCTTTGCAGCACAACGGTCTTAATCATTTTATGATATTCCTCAGAAAAAAACTGCAGAAAAACATTTTTACTTTATGTGTGTTTCTGGCCCAGTGTGGCTAGCTTAAAATGTACAAAACATTTACATTTTAATATTTATATATAAATGTATTATTGGAAAATCATACTATAGAATACTATAAATAAAATGAGATTTCTATAAATACTGTATAAATAGAGAATGAGGTCCATTAGTTGCAGTTTCTAATTTACAGTTTTCATTTCATGGTGTACAAACAGTACAGGCTCACTTGGATTTTGTTATTTATTCCTGTACTCTGCAGTGCTAGACATGTGGCCTTTTGAAGGTATGAGGACATGGATTTTTCCCGTATTATAAACAAAATCTCTGACTACTTGGAACAATTCTTAACTGCCATGTTTCACTGATCTATAAGGTATACAAATCAGCTTGCAGTGTAAGTTCATATAGTAGGCATATGTACAAGACATGTTATTTTTATTATGCAATACTGTGCTAAGTAGTGTGTTACGCTATACCTTCTGTAATACTTAAATGGAACACCAATAGGTAAGAAAGTGTGAAAATGAGTTGAAACTGGCTGTCTTTATAGTTGCTTCATTGCTACTTAGTGTGTTTGGTGCGTGGAGAATAATGCACTTCCGCGGTCCACAGAGGTTTCCTGAGAAACCATTTCATTCTAACTGAAGCACCGCCAAAGTCTGCTTCAAGACTACAGCAGTGATAAAATTCGCACAAACTGATAAAAGTAGACAGACAAGAACTGAGGGGGAGTATCAGCCTAAATGGCTGAGCGCATAACTCTAATTTCATGAATTACGGGCAGGGTTTTTTTGTATTCGGAATGGATTTTTCTTTTTTCTGATAAGCTTGCTCAGACTGTTACAAAAATGTGCATTAAGAATCCAAGAGAGCAGTTCAGCTCTTTCAGAGCCAACACCCTCATTCTTGGATAAGTATGCAATTAGACAAAGTATATTATTTAGCTAAGATTGTAGAATGATCTCTCAGCCAAGAAAGAACTTTAAAGCAGAATAATAAACTCCTGAAATTAGCTTTATTGTAAGATTACTGACAGAACCTTAATTCTAGATGTAGAACATGCCTACATTACTAGATGTACCAAAGTGCCTACCACAGATGTAGCTTTTTTGTCTTTTTCAAGTTTAAGAATTGACTCAGTTTAGTTTGTCTAAATTCAGTTTAATGCAAACATTTGTCATGGATGTGTGTGAAACACACACATGCACCTCTATACAGTGATGGCCTTCAGATCGCCAGATTTTATACAAGACAAACTTACAATGTTAATTTTGCTGCTGTTACTTTCTGATGGACTGGGCAATAGAGAAAGATTCTTCGTAAAAAACCATTTCAATTTGAAGGCTTCACTCTATATTGGAATGTATGAGTATCTATCTATATATACACACACTCATCTATTCATATAAAAGGAAATATATTACAAAATACATTTTTTTTTTTGCTAATTCTCCATTAAAATGTTAAGGATGGAAAGATAGAGAATTATTGTTACTGCAATGAAAATGCAGAAAGTAAAAGCTGATCTAAATAAAGGAGCTCTAAAATCAGCAGTTCAGCATAATTATCTTTTGCCTTGATTCAGCCTGAGGTGGAAGGACTTCTGCTGTACATCCTGCCCAGTAACCTCCCAGAGTTTAATCCATAGCCAACAAATGGGCTGTTGAACTGATTTGGTGTCTCAAAAAAAGAAGTGCACATCCTGTCTTCTAAAGTATCAAGGGGGGAAATAATCCTGTGTTTGGGTATATGTGAGATGATAGCACAAAGTAACTGAATAAAGTATATAGGACAGATTTCCAAAATAGCTCACAACCTAAAATCAGGGATAGACTCTAAAGAGAGCTTGTTCCCGTTTAGGGAATCGAGAATGAAGAGACTGTATTATCACTGTAATTTAGCAACAGTAAATTCCCATTGCCTGTAATCAGTCCTGGATGCCAAACTCTAAAAACATTTCTCAAGAGTTAATTTCGATCAGAATATGACTGCCTAGATGAGATTGATCATTTTTGTAGTGGAAACAAACCTCAGTATTAATAGTTACCAAATTCTGATTGTACCATTTATATAGAATTAGGAAGGATGAACATAATTTTTCCTCTGGGCAAAAACTGCACCTCATTATCAAGTCAGTGTATTAAATATCAACTGATGGCTTTTCATGTAGTTCTTGTTTATCCTGTGCCTTAAAATATGAACATATGAAGATGTTTAAGAAATGGCTAAAAATAAATAAGCTTTGTTACTTGTATGTACCAACACATGTTCTCTACTGTTGAAACTGTTTTTAGAATTACTCTGCTTCACTGACAAGAAAACCAGCTTTCTTAATAATCGCAGTGGTATAACCTGAACTCAAATCAGCATGCATATCACCTCGATTTGGATTAAAAGAGTTTTAATTTTCTGTCTTGAATCCTTTATTAGAGCTGCAGCAAATGGTGAGAGTTTAAATGAGAACAAAGGGTAATCAATTTTGTACAGATTGCCTTTTTTGCTCATGTAATTCTACATTATGATGCATGTATTTATTCAATAAATGGTTCATATGGAAGTCAGTGTGTTGCTTCCCTCTACAGACGTATACTCCCTTTTCCTCTCTTTTGCATATCTGTGTCCTAATTGGTAATGGGATGAGGGGAATTTTTAAAATAGTCACATATGCTGACTACTGTAACTGAAGTAGCCATGCTGGAAGGTGTACAGGCAGATTTGGGGGTTTTACATGGGAGAAAGTGGAGTGAGAAGCACAGGGTACTTTACTGGGGAATTCCATGTTTGTTGGTCTGGAACAAATTCACACATAAGAATGAGGAGGCCCTTTGTTCAACTTAAGTGTCTAAACTTCGCTCTTAAAGTGATCACTTGAACAAATTGTCACAATTCTACCAGTTACTAATCAATTAGTAATCAAATGTCATTACGATTTTCAAAAGGACCTAGAACTGCATGTAATAGCCTTAGCATTAGAACCAGCAAATTTCCATATGTGTCATTCTTCCCTGTCCTTCCACCTGCTTGGTAAGGCAGATCTTGATAGAAAATTCAACTGTTGATAGAAAATGCTTAAGTAAGAATAGGGGTATTGGATCCTCTAGCTAGTTAGGAAAAAACAGCCTAGCTGTTTGCATTAAACATTAATTTATAATTAATTATAATATCCTAATGAATTACGATACCTCTTCCCTTGAACAATTTGTCTGAATTCCTGGCAGTCAGTCAATTTGCATCAGCAATAAAATGAAGGCTGCAGAAGTTCACCCCCAGCCACTGTCACATTTAGAGTGGATCCCACTGGATACTATTTATGGATACTAATTACAGAATTATGTTCATTTTTGGTTTTGTTTGGTTTGCTTTCCTAGGGAAGGTATCTTCCCTTTTTTAGCAGTGTTGTGGTTTCATCTGGGAGAAAACCTCAACTCTGCCATGGCTCGGTGTTGCTGGATGGCATGCTTCCTGGCAGTGCCAGTCTGCATCTTCCAGACTTGGGTCACAATCAAACCCTCCACTCAGTCCCACAAGACAGGTGCTTGCTAACTGAATCAAAGCCTGCAAAAGAATGCTACCTGTGTATTCACAGGGTCTCGCTAGAAAGGAGAAATAATTGTGCAAGACATTTATCGAGACAGACTTGGTATTACCTTCTTGGTCTCATTATTTTTCTTAATATTTCTGTTTAAACTAGTTTGGCCATCATTTTAATTAATCCAGGCTTCACCTAAGAGCAGTGTTTGCCAATACAGTTACCAATATGGTTATTTTAGGTATTTTCCCAGCTAAGAATTGAATACAAAATTGTTTTCCAGTGAGGTCGCTGTTTTAATCTGTTTAATTATTTATATTCTCCCCCAGTCAGACTCCAAATGTTGGATGGTACCTTTGGGATTTGATAGAACCAAAGCTTCAAACAGTCCCCGATCTAGTTGTGAACTGTTTGTAACTGTAACTGGTTGCTGAAGGAGTCGGGCTATTTAAGAATTGACAGTGGTTTTGTGTATCTTAACGAAGTGTCTATCATTGTGTGCTCTCCTACTGATTTCTAAGGCTGACTGTCATGCTTTCAACAATATTCTCAGCCACCTTCTGAAATACATTTGAAAAATGCAGTGTCTAAAGTAAAAATCCACTTGTAGTCTTTCAGTGTTATGCAGTGAATTTAGCCAACAGATTAGATGCAGCCCTGGGAGGAAAGCTCTCTAATATGTATTCATGGGGTAGAGGTAATGCTGTCTGTTCTCACTGTCTGCAGAGAATATTGCTTGCCAGTCACCTACAGTGGAATCCAATTTGAGCAGACTGCTACATATCTATTTCCTCAAATGCCACTGAAGGTGAGGTCAACCTGCCACCCTCTGTTCTTTCTTTGAGTCCTCAGTAGCCATAAACTTTATTGCAAAGAAATGAAGGGGAAATAGTGATCATTCTTCCCTTTAAGGTCCATACAGAAACAGGTTCAAGGACAGATAAAGCGAGGCAAGATTCCAACCTTTCACATCCAGGCTGCTGTAGGGGTGGTGTGGCTTGGGGATAACGGGTCTATTCCAGCCAGGACTGTTTAATCCAGCCACCTTTGGAGCTGGGTGTGTGGCACCTCACTGCAAGAAATGACATACAGAAGTGAGCTGGAATGTCCCAGGACCCTGGCTGTCCTGGGATTTCATTCATCGGGTCTGTGGTAAGAATCTGCTTTTTATTTATTTACCATTTAAGCAAAGGTCGAACTAGATGACCTGCTGAGTTCCCTTCCAGCCTGCATTATTCTATGACAGTCAGTTTCATTGGTTTGAACATTAGGGTAAGATCAGTACATGTACTGGAGCTCTAGTGCACTCTTAGGCCTGAACTTTCTGGGCGTTTTGCTGCCTTACCCCACAGACTTTCAGAAGTGAGCATGTAGCAAATCTGCTGGGCAAAAAAGGGAAGCACATAGCTCGAAGTTGCAAGCTTTGCTAAGTCAGGATGAAAAAATTGTAATTAAAAATCATAATCAAATATCATAGATCTAATAATTAAATATCATAGATCTGTGCATAGAGCTTGAGTTGAAACGTAGATAATGCTAGCAAAGTGATAATTGTCTGTAGGTACTGAATGAAGGTGATACATTTTAATGGATAACTGGGATGACAGCCCTAAAACAAGAAATGCGTGCATTTAATGGTGCTTGTTTCCAGTCTGGGATTTCAAGTAAGATTTTTTATCCTTCAGTTGGATGTGTACATTAATATGTTATTCTACAAAGTCTCAGAGACTGACAGTGAGAGCTTATCAAGCATTTTACAAAGATTAATAATTTAATGAAGAATATTCTGCAAAGCAGTTCCATGCAGACTTCAGCACAGGAGAAATACTTAAAGGTAAGTTGTAATCCCTGATGAATTCTGCAGGCTTTTTCACTGCTATCTGGAAACTTAACTGAAGTTCGTTTTGCAATGTTTTCAACCTAGAATTTATAGGAACCTTTACCTGGTTTTGCATGAGTGATGAAATGTTCTCCAAACTAAAATAAAAATGGTAACTTCTGAACAGGTGCTCTATTGCCAATTTCAGCTTACAGCCCAGCCGGATAAATTTGATAAGCTGTGACAACAGCATCCAAATGAGGAACTTGGATTGTCCCTCGACCTGTCATTCATACAGGTGATGAAAATGAAAGGTAATGAAAATGAATTAATGGAAATGGTTACTTATGACTTGTAGAATGGTTTTTGCAGCAATGCTGGTTCTTTGTGTTTTATTTGGTAAGCCATTAATTGATTTCTATGTAAAATAAGTTCATGTACTAAGATGAGCTTTCTGAAAAGAGGTGCAAATCTGAGTTTTAGGTGACTATGGTTTAGGTAATTTCTATAGATAACATGCTTTTTCAATTTCAGATGATTGGAAATGTAAAAAAATATTTGTTTATAGGTCATTTTAGTTTTGCTTATTTTTCACATAAAGACTTCAAATGTTTTGAATTTATACTCATTTCTGCACAATTGTTTCCTGACAACACCGCTATATTCCACTAGATGGCAGTGCAGACCCTATTCTGAAAAGCTTTTCCTGGTTTCTGTGCACTTCCGTTTCTTGTACAATGAGGAAGTGGCCTGGATTCCAGGCACCCCTGGGAGTGAAGCCTGCAGTCACCCTAGCTGCAAAGCAATGAAAACCAAGCGTGGTCCCCACTGGACTCTGCTTTCCCACTTTGCTCTGAAGCACAGGCCATACTAAAAGAAATGAGTTTCATATCAGGGGTCAGTAATATCTGGTTTCTCTTTGCCAAAATGTTTTTTTTTTTTCCAAAACATTTAGTCATGAGGCACTGGGAAATAAGAGGGAACATGAAACATGAGAAACATGAAACTTCTGGAAGAATAAGGCTTTAAGTTCACCATAAATTCAGCACACCTCTGTCAGCAATTTGCCACAGGTGTTGTGTGCCTCAGATACCAAATTAGACTTGATTTAATTATAGCGCTCCCTTGAGTTGCTGATACAACTTTAATATGATTAACTGAAAAAAGCTGAAGTTAATCAGAGGCATGAAAAGTGAAATTACAGTTTAAGACACGGAAGGTGGCCTTGAGCAGCACATGTAAGACATCTTCATGCTTTAGGTATTTATTTCCACTGTTAGTTCAAGCATGAGGCTAGAAACCCAGGATATCTAACAATGAAATCCATCATGTAGCAGTACAATAGACAGAAGGGGAAAGGGGAAAAGATCAAATTCTACTAGAAAAAATACCTTAGAAAACAGTTTTCCCTTGTTTAATGACATGGTGAGAAAATAATTGTCAAATCACATTGTCGTAAGGTCTCGTGATACTAAAACTGTTCAATGCACAGAACAGGAATACCCGGCAGATACGTCTAAACCTGTGAGCATGTGAGCCCCTTCAAACGCCTGATTCCAAATGCATTCCCCAGTCAGATACTGCACTGAGCAAGTCCTGCACTGACTCTCTTACCTATTTGTTTTGCAGGAAGGAGGCTGGATGTGCAACCTGTAAGAAAAGCATGATGTGCGCTGGTTAGGTTCCTAATGCCCATGTCTCAGCCTTGACAACACCACGTGAGAGACAAAGAAAATGCTGGTATATTCTCCAGGCAATGTAAGGCAGTTTGCTGTGTGTTTGTGCATGCATGTACATACGTGTATTATAAACACACACACACATATAAGAACTAATATGGAAGAGCAGATAATGTCCATTCTGATATTTATACAGCATTTTTGTGTGTTTTACTAGACAGATGGAATAGAGATGGTGTCATATCTAGATGATGCATGTCTTTCACAACGAAGCCTCTAAGAGCACTTGTAAAATAAATAATAACTATTTTTGTACATCAGAAACAATTATTCTCTTTATATATAAAGCCTAAAATAGACTGAAAGCTGAAAGGAGACAGGACATTTACAAGAGCTGTGAATTTAATAGTGTTAATCTAGGCAGGGCAGATGTAACTGGAGTGTTTTACATTTGAAACAAATTAACTGTGTCCTGGGTTCAGCAGTAGCAGTTATTTTTCCCCTTCTCAGTAGCTGGTGCAGTGCTGTGTTTTTGACTTTCGGCCTGGGAACAGCGCTGATAACACCAATGTTTTTAGTTACTGCTTAGTACATTTTGGTCTGGCCAAGGACTTTTGGAGCCTCATGCTCTGCCAGGGAGGAGGGGGAG
>JAOEHY010033988.1:0-31456 GCA_025447955.1 Psilopsiagon aurifrons | reverse complement strand
GGGTGGGTGGGAAACCACCCAAAAACAAAACCAAAAAACCCCCAAAACCAGAAAGAGCTGAACAGCCAGAAACATCCATCCAGGATCAGAGTGAGGTGGTCATCTGGCAGAGAAAATATTAGCCAAAAAAAATATGGCTTCAACAAGTTAGAGACTACACAAAAGAAAAGTGGTACAACTCAGCTCTGGCATTAATTAAAGTGAATGCAGTAGGAGAAAGGTTATTTTCTCTAGTTTAGCATAAGTCCCATATGTATTACCTTCAGGTAGTATGAGTCCACAGTTCACGTTACAGGCCTTGAGAAACTGAAATCGTACTGTGTAAACACTCTAAACACAGTTCATTAGGACCAAAGAACCCATCAGGTTCAGGGTGTTTTACAGCCCTTTGACTGGTGTTATAAAACCTGTGGTGGCAGAACTCCCAGCCTGTGCCCATCAACGAAAGTCCACTGATCATCAAGACAAGACTTGCCATGCATGTACTTTAGCAGAGAAAATAAAGCAAAGTGTAGAATTCCCTATGTTTATGCAGACTTATTTACTTGGCTTGTTTATACTACACATTTGCAAACCACTGGCTTATCTTGCCAGCCCTTACTTGCATGAGAAGCTACATGAAGCATACTCAGCTGGGTAACTTTATTCACACAGTTAAGTGTTAACAGCATTAGGACTGAGGGCTGGAATTTCAGTGTCAAACCTGAAGCACTCATGTTAAAACAAGCATGCTGGGATGTTTATGTGCTCAACATTAGCATGGCAGTAAATGTGCTTCATCTTGACACTTCCTGAAAACTATGTAATTTAGAATTATCGCTACATCTGCAGATTCACCACCATTTCAAATGAAATAACAAAGCTATGGAGGAAATCCCGTGGTCTTCCTGGGATAGACAATACAGCGAGTTGAGTACATCGATATGAAGTAAACCTGTTTTTTTACTGGGACATCTGAAAATGAAAGCACCCTCAGCAACAGGGATGGCATTGATGGTGGCTGGGAAGTAATCAAAACCAGCACTGTCCCTACAAGGGATGCCTGACCAGACTGCCCTGGTTGAGGCTATCCTTGCATGGCAGTCTTTCATTCAGGGCCTTATCCTGAAGTTCTCGCACCCCTGGAAGAAACTTGGGGATTTCAGTCGCGCCTGCTCTGGAGACTATACATGCAAGCAAAGGTCTCCAGGCTAGATCCACCAAGGCAGTGGCATTTAAAACTATGTCAATATGTACAGACTCCAGTGGATTGAAATTGCTGCTGTATGTCCTTCTGTACTTTCCACTCCTGCTCTGCTGGAAACAAGATAGTGCTGAGAGCATTTTGGACCTACCAGCTAAAAGCCCCGTGTGGCTGCAGCAATGCAGACACTCATTGCTCGGAGGGGTCCTACCGGTAATGTGTCAGAGCTATATCTGTTCTTCCGTGGGGGTGGAAGAGCTTTCTAAAACACTCTATCTTTTCCCAGCCTCCCTCAGTTAGTATGACTTTTTCCAAATGACCTTCTTATGGTCCAAGAGGGAGTAAGATTCTTATTAAACTCATAGATCCATCCCATTAACACTCACTCTCCTAGAGCTCCAGTCAAGTGCATTCTTGTTTTCCAGTGCAACCCCACTTATATCACATTTACTATTGCTTCCAGAACATACGTACAGAGGTTCCTAGTGCAGACCCATGGGCTGTGACACTTGCCCGATCCATGTGTCTGTCAGTCCTGTGACATGTCTTCTACATGTGCCTTTGATTTAAGAAGTTGTTTGAAACCATTAGTCACATTTCTGTTAAAGAAGCACAGACCTCCTGAGAGATCTGGCTGAAGAGCAGGAAGATGAGGATGAAGGGCAAAATATTGCCCCAGCCTCATTTCTGAAGTCAGATGGGACTTACACCCTTAAATCACTAGGAAGCTTTTGGAAAAGCTCCCATGTCACTATCTGGACTGATAAAAATTACCTGTGAGAAGAAAGGCTTTTCTTTCAAACACCTTTTTATGCTTGGAAAAGGCATCCCCTTACTCAGGGGAAGAAAGAAAAGGATTAAAATCCTTTTATCTTTGCCTTTCTCAAAAGACTGACTTTCCCACTGGATAAACAGCTCAGCAAATCAAATCTCCGAACACGCCAAAGGGTACAGGTGGATGTCAGTCTCAGGGGTGCGAGCCTTGCAGGGCTGCACCAGTTAAAACAGGTAGAGGGCTTTGCATCAGCTACAATGGGACTTGGAGGGTCCCATAACGACATTGATTTCTGGTAGAGCTGACATCCCAACCCACCTGCCTGCAAGATGTGGAGGAGAGGGTAGATTATCTATCTAAGGAAGGTTAGCTCGATTCTCACTTATTTCATCCAAATATCCATATTTCAGCATTAATAATGGACCAACCTGTGAAAGGAGCTCATGGGAGCCTACATGTGGGCTGCAACAAAGCTGCAAGATTTCCACCAGGGAGGCTGGAGAGAAGCTGCCCAAGGCAGAAAGGGCCTTTGGAAAGCATTTTGTTTAAAGTTGAAGTGTTCAAGACTGCTTTGTGCATTCATCATCCTCAAAGAGTAGTGCTTGGCTGCCCTCCATGGAGGAAGGGGAGTGCACAGCAATTGGACCCTCAGCAGCTGCCAGGGTAAAAATAATCCAGAAGGAACATGAATAAATAAAACACATTTTGCTAGTCCTAATATTACACAGCTTTCTTCGTGCTCTCCCTCTAACATATTAATTCCTTTCCAACCATTTTCTGTTTCTCTTCCAGTCTCCACCTCCAATTTTCCTTGTTGCTTTTGTTTTCTTTTTCTTTGCATTTCTCTCCTCATTCTTTCTTTGGAAAGCAGCATCCTCTGCTCTCTTATTCTCTCTTTGCTATAATGTCCTGACATGTTGTCCCCATATAATACATTACTTTGTCCAGCTTTTAGTTTTTCTCATAGGTTGTTCTCTCTTTGTCCCTCTCCCTTTAAATCCCATTCTGCTATTTTTACCTTACCTGCATTTCTTTCCCCTCTGTTTCTTAATTTTCTACTCATTTCTCTCTTTCTGTCTAGCTCCACAATGCTTTGCAGTCTTCCAAACCTCTTTTATCTTATTCTTTTCTCTGTAAATGTTTTCTTTCATCAGCATCTTCCTAACCTTTGTCTTCAAATCATTGCTTATGTTCAAATGGCATGGGTGCAACTACCTTCTTCTGGAAGTCCCTACCCAGCTGCTTGCCACTGACCCCAGGCCAGGAACCCCACTAAGGAGACATGGATCTACACAGGGAAAAATCCTCTGAGGGAGAAGTGAAAGAAACATATATCCATACTCAGATGACATGTGCTAAAACCCAATAATCAATAAGGATATTCCTGGGTAAGTAAGTTACAGCTATTGCAGTGAACACACTAGGAAATTCATTGCTAAATGACTGTGAGTTTGGCTGAAAGCTGCAGACTATGTCTCTTTCAAATTACACGATGCTTGTGCCTAAAGAAAAACTGTGGCAAATGAACATGAAGAAAATACTTATAGGCAGAGCTTTCCAAAGCAGGATTCACTTATGTGTGGCAGAGTTCAATTGCATCTTAAAGTCAAAAGGGTTTTGCTTTCTCTGATTATGTTTTCACACTTATTTTTTGCTGCTAGTGACAGATGACAGAAGGCAGGTTTTCTACTCCACGTGACAAGACTATAGCAGGAGTGGAAAAATCCAGTGGCCTACAGCTTCTGAACTCAGGATAAGCGTCTTTTAGGCAAATGCCCAAACTTAATCATGAGAGAGAGACCAACTTGCCCTCTTTTGGATTTCACCTTTCCCACCCCATCATAGCTGTCTAAAATTGGGCTGTTCTCTATGGAGAACTTATTGACCCACGTTGCTCCAATCTTGCTCACTGTGGCTTTATCAAAGTTAGAACAAGCAGCATCATTCTCAGAGCTAGGATTTCAATTTTTTTCTTTTCACCTCATGCCCCATAATTCCTTCCCTGCTGCTATGAATTATATTATTTGGCTTGAACTCTTGTAACCACCTTCCTCATCTTTGACGTGTTATAAATACAGCACCCTGCTCCTGCCAGATCCAGCCCCAGCTGGCTTGCTGTACTTTTTATTTTACGAGGAAAACTTCTCTGACATGCAACAGTGGCTCCAGGAGAATGCCAGGTGGCTTTGGGGAAAAAAGCTCAAATGAGTGAGGAGGACCAAGCTGTAAATCTGAGGTGAGGAGGGAGTTGGCCTTCGATCCCTTGCTCCTGCTGTTTTCAGTGCAGCCAGTCCTTGCCTCACATTGGATTATTTTTGAACTGTGAAAACAGCAGCAGTTGCGAGTTGCTGCTTGCCAGAGCCTAGTATTTCTGCTACCTGTTCAGACATCCCATATAACAAGAAAGTGCTGAGGGCAGCATGACAAACCTCTCTCTGGAGCTGATGCTATGTAGTCACGTCTGCAGCTGAAGTACCATCACAGCCTCACGAGCGGGTTGGTTCTTGTTGACACTATGTTTTAAGCCATGGAGAAGTACAACACAGTTGCCACAGAATGAAAAATGGAATTAGAAATAGTGAATATTTAAAAAGCAATGTTATTCCAGCTGCCCATGAGCTGTGGTCTTTTTCAGCTGAGTACATGTAGCGCACCACTTCATTTCATTGAGCCACTTGTAGCTTATTAGGCAAGAAGAGGATGCAATGGCATAGGGCTTTCCATAAGGACCCTCCAGTATTGTTTCAGGTATCTCACACTGCTAACCACTTCTGGGATGGAGGGTGAGGTTGTTGAGTGGTATCTCAGTTTATGGCACTGGTGATAAGAGCCATGGGTGCTATTTACCCACAGAGGTTTTTGTATAGTTAGAAAGATCAATAAACAGAGTCAGTCACTCCCCAGTGATGCATCTATGCCTGCAGAGATTGCTCAGGATGGGGAAGCTAACAAATCCCTGTTTATCTGCTGATGGCTTAACAAACCTTATCCCAAGTGTGTCTCTTTCAGGAAACATCCAGCAGTGTAGTCACTCTGGACAGAGATTAAATTGCTTCCAAACTTTCATCTTTAATGTTGCAACACTGTAGCAGCTGCAGATTATTTTACTTAAAAAAAAAAAAATAATTTGCTGTCATCATCACCATTGTCTTCTTCAGGAGGTATGCCAGGTTTCCCTGTCACCAACATGTGAACATGTTTCACTCGCTACCTAGTCCTCAGTGTCCCAGAAAAGGATGCTAGGAAAGCCCCTTCCCTCAGGGCAACCATGTGATAGCCTGAGATGTGTCTGGGACGTTACTTCTAGGAGCTGATAGCAATCACGGTCTTTGTTCCCATCTTCTCCCTCCTCTGAGTCATTAGGATTCGCTCGCTGTCTTTTGTCTCCTTATTTGGGTGTCATTTCACTGTAATCCTATTCCTTGTCTTTCCGCTATCAGCTTTTAACGGCCTAGGTCTTCGTCCCGTCCCCGGTTCCAGCTTGCCTTTTGTCTGCCCAGACTGACTCCCAGAGGAGCTGCGTGCAGATAGCTGTGGCGGTGATGACCTGCTAAACTGAGGATTTTCTCTGGCTTTAGAAGTGGGGAGGAATGCAGCCGAGACAGATACCCCCCACTGCCATGCTCTGCTGCGCCCCTTTTCACACTTGTGAGCTCCTAACCGCAGCAGCTGGCTATGGGCCAGGATGGGTGATTTTTCTCAAAACTGAAGCCAAGCCCACCTATGTTGGAGGGTCACCATCATAATAGAAATGTCAGTAGTTAACAGTCCCACCTCCACCAAAATCCAAGAATTTGGGTAGAAAGGAAAAACACAAACCTACCAACCAAAGTGTTGTATTCTGTCTGTAAGCAAAGGGCACACTGAACAGTTGCCTCCCTATAAAGTAGGTTTCAACACCCCTGGTTTTGGGGGAACGGTTTGGTATCAGCATTGGATTGCACTAGTAGTACTGCAGGCTAGCACACATTCATCACTCTAATTTTATACAGCTGCATTATTTTCACAGTTTACGGTGGCACCATCTCATTTATGAAGTACACACAGCAGTTACACATATGGCTGTATTATTTTCAGCACTTCAAGTGCAATGAGTAATTTCACTGTGCTAAGACCGTCAGAGATACAGCAGCAGTACACACTGTATTGCAACTGTGCAAAGTCTAGAGAGCTCTACATATGTTTATGCACCAAGTACAGAGCAGTTTGTGTGTTTGAATCCGGGTCAGTGGTTCAAAAGTATTACTGGATACATCAGGTGAAATTTCCTGTAACCAGCTCCTTTTCAGTGACTGACGTTCCAGCTCTTCACTTATACCTGAAATGATTATAGCACAATCATAGGTCAAAGAAATCACTGCTTCTTCCCTGCCCAAAGCCATCAAGCCAATCTAAGCAGCATGGTCTTCTATTCACTGACCACTGAGATATCTCTGTCCATTACGCTTCTTTTGAGACATTTGCCAGTACTGTAAATGACTCTCCCAGTTAAGGATCTGCTTCCAAGAGGAAGAGGAATGCTGCTAAGCGGGCAGGCTAGGCAGAAGGAGGGAAATAATGCAAATTTCATGGTGATTGTGCTTGCCAAAAAGCGTGCCAGCTAGCATGTCACTGATTTATTCCCAGCGCAGTTAGTCATTGGGGAGGGGAAAACCACAATGATAATGAGAGGCATTATCTAGTGCTGAGAGAACAGATTCAAAACTCTACTGTAGTCAGGTTCAGTGCTGACTTTTGCCAGCTTATGCATGCTAGCAAATTTAGCAAAGAAGTGGCTGCTATTCAAAGTTATGAGAAAGAGCAGTTGCCCTTGCTTCCTCCTGAGCACTAGAAGTGCTTCTGAAACCCCAACCTTTCGTGCAGGTGTCAAGCAGCAGGAAACTATGAAAACCAACTTTTCAGTGCTTCAGGTTCACAGTATGCAAACCAGAGAGGATAAAAGCTACCTCCTGGTGCATCTGAAAACTTTATAGCTTTCTAAGTTTTCTTTAACCCATGTGTGGAGGGTACTGCTGGAGAATGAAGCGCAGCGAGGTTTTCCTCAGCTCCCATGGCTGGTTCTGGGACCATGAGAAGATTGAAGAGACCTCCAGCCCCAAAATCTGAAATAACAGATGTTTCTAGCAGTCCTGTCTTCCTTCTTGCTCCACAAAAGAATGAATCTATCCTTATTGCCATCCCCTTATGCATGGCCAAATATAAACATGGTAAAGTACTAAAGGCAGGAAATGAAGGCCTGTGGGGGGACTCCGCTGCCTTTGGGCACATTTGCCTTCACATCCTGACAGAGCCTGGCACGGAGTCAGCTTCTGACACACAGGAGGAAGTATACCTTTTTTTCTCTACTTTTTTGGCAGTTGTCATTAGTTTGGCTTGCTTTCCCCTGCAATAATGTTGACAAACACATTGCTCACAGTACTCGGGCAGCGGCATTTCAGCCAGCCGTTTCAGGCAATTGATGTTTCAATATTTACAGGCAGCACTGCATCACTTGGGCAATGGGCTAAGCAAGAATTTGTATTTAAAACCTTCCAGGGTACACTCTCCCCATTTTTATAACTCCTGGTGGAAACTTCCAGTGCAGGGCTAAACTCCTTCCACCTTTCCTGTGTTCCTCCAGCCATAAGATCTCTGCTTAGGGCTGGCATTTCACAGTCTTGATTTCATTTTCCCTTCACCTGTCTTCTCTGGCCTTTCAGGACAGCTTTCACCAGTCTTCCTTTCAGTGGTGTTTTACCATTTGTCTCACCTCATTAAGAGCAATTGCCTTGTGACAATTTGATTTTTTTGTACCTAATAATGCTGAGACACCTGAAAGTTCATGTCCCCAGTTTCACAGTGAAAAGAAAGGCATTAAACCCTTCAACTACACTATGGTATGTGGTTTTCTAGGTTTAAATTGGTGTGTTTCCTTCCTGTCCTGCCTACTGATTCATTTTCTTAAACCTGATTTGAGTTTGTTATTGAGTTTCAGCCTGAGACAAAACATCAGTAGTGTCCGCAATACTCATCAATCCAGCAGGAAAAGAGATGGCAGCAAAAGAGGAAATACTTGCATTAGTTTCACAAGAGAGTACGAATTATTTTTTTCTGAGCGAAGACAAGGAGGAACAACTGTGGAAAGTGCAGCCATGGAGCAGATCACATATTTCTTCCAGTGCGAACCTTACCTGTCACTCCAGTGTCCAGCCATGTCTTGCAAACCTCATAGAAATACTTACTTGGATTAATGGCATTTTCATCAATTTTCTTTTGCAGTTGAACATGTTTAATGATCCCTTATAGAAGAGGAACAGAATCTGAGAGTGCTTTTTTCAGGAGTTGGGGAAACTCGAGAGCAGCTACTCTTCTCATCTACCTTAACAAACGTTTGAGGTTTCTGGTATTCATCCTGTCTGGATCCCACTGGACATATCACTTAAATAGAGTTCCTCTATTTTATTTTTTATTTTTTTTAAAGAGTGAATTAAACATTTCTCTTTCTAATTCACCAGAGTACAAATTTTAAAGGCAGATGTGATCTTGCTTTTCCATGCTCAGACAGATATTAATTCCGAGAGAAGCCTTTGAGTGCAAATACCAATGATACTGCAAATGTTCTCAATTCAAAACCACTTTAATCCAGCAGCTGTCTGGCTTTCTTATATCTAGTCCATGATTAAAGACCTTTTTTTTTTCTGAATACTTGCCCCTTGCTCCCTTTTAGCAAGTTAAGAACTTATGTCCAAAGAAAAATATTGTTATAGGAGTGTCTGGCTATCCAGTATTAGCTGGGATTTACCCAAGCCTCCAATGACTTGAGCTCAATTTTATGTCTGCAAATGCAACTATTTAGATATCTAACTATGTGATCTGCAAGAAAGTGCTGTGGCTCTAGTTTAATGCTCCCACTTGATCATATATTTAATATTAAACTGCAGGCACTTACATTTAATTGCACCTGAACTGTCAAAATGTAGCTTTTGATCATGAGCTAGTTTCAAGCTCTTGCTTGCAATGAAGGAAGATGTTGCAGGAAGCATCAGTCTGGATTTGGAGTGGGGGTAAAAGAAGTTAAAGAACACGTGCTCTAGCATCAGAAAACATCTGGGTTCCACTCTTGCAACTTCAATAAACCCTGAACACATATTACCATGAAGTTATGCTGCTTCAGAGTAGCCTATGCTCAGATGCAGTGCATGATAGGGTACCACCTTATTCAGTACCAGACTCATTCAAACACAGCTCAGATGAAGCCCCCCCCCCCGAGATGCAAGTTCTTAGAAGTATTTCACAATTCGAACATCAATTTAGCATAGGGCAATCTTTTCATTTCCCTAGCTCTTACAGCCTTTCACTATAATCAAAGTACCCCAGAAGAAGAGGAGGGACCTGGCTGTGTGTTGCTGACTGGCCTCTGCAGAGCCATATGGCTGGCTGGTGCAGGGGCCACCTTCCCTTCACCCTGACTGACCTGGTACCACCATCCCCAAAACCAGAGAGAAGACAGCCTCTAAGGTTAAACCTCCTCATCATGCTGACACAGTGCTTCCCATTTTTTTATCTTTCTTGTGGGGACGGTCCTGGCCATCATGCGCTGCCTGCCCACACCTCAATTCACATGGTGGACCATTACCAGATGACAACTACAGCAGGCAACCCAGGTTGCTCCAGACTCAGAGGACTTCTCCAGGGCTTGTTTCCACATGCTGGCACTGGTTCATCCAAGGAGTTTGGGTTAGATGCAGATGGCTCCCACTCACTTTTGCATCTCCTGCCCCCAGGTGATGCCTGCTGCACTGCAGAACATGGAGACTGCCTCTGATGGCAAATCACCCAGCCAAACCAAGCCAAAGCCTGCTGCCTTCATCAAGAGCAGTACCAGGTCCTTGGTAGCCAATGTAAAAGAGAAGTAACAACAAAATAAAATAAGCACAGGGGTTCCGTGCAAGCAAAGACCAGAGAGCTTGCTGGAGGAGCTGTGTCAGGGGAGCTCTGCACATACAGATCAGTCACGGTACTTTACACTTGCAGCCAAATATTCCTCCGAGTTTCCCTGGCCCAGCCTCAATTCACTTTAATAAGAACTGGGCCAATATAAATGAGAACAGAATCTGGCCTCTGCTGTCAATTGCAGTGTTCATCTACAAGGCATTTTACACTAAGTAATGAGCTCACACTAAGGCCTGTGAGGGAAGTGAGGTATTATCATACTATCGCTAGAGGAACCAAAAAAAGGCTAAATCAGTTGCCCAAGGCCTCAAATTTATGAGTCCTGGGCTCCTAACACTTTGTCACAATGACAGGGTCTCATGTCTTTACCCACAAATTCTGCATGAAGAGACAGCATTTTCACTGTTACTTGGCCCTGTTTTCTGTGCGTAGTCCTTTCTGGAATGCTCTGAAGCCATGGTCCAAATAACTGGTAAGAGAAATCTTTAAAAAACCCTAAACCTCTATTATTCTGTCTTTAAAAGTCAGAGCTTGTTGAAGAGATGATAAAATGCCCAGCAATAATAAACTATTATTATTCTGGTCAGAAGAGACAGCGTTATCTCAGGGCCTTGGTAAGATCACTAGGAAAATATACATAGCAATTTTGTCTAGCTTAGACTGTACAACAAAAAGGTCCAGTTCACTGTCCGTCTGCCTGTTTGTTGAGAAAGGAACGTCCTCCTGCTTTATTCTTCAGAGGGAAAACAAAAATAATTCTTAATACTTTTTGTTATTACTGTTTGGCCTGGCTTGCTCATACCTCATGAGATCAAGTGAGACACCACTAAAGCTTGCTGCTTACCTGGCCATGAATTTACTTGTAGGGTAAAGGACTGTTTCCCATGTCTCCAAACCCCACACAGTAGTCATCTGTGTAATCCCTGCCTTAGGCTAGCAGTAAACATGTTCCCAGATCTGATGGACACCATAGTGTTTATCAGCTTCCCCAAAACTAGTGTGATGGAGCAGCTGACTGCCCTTTCCTGCAGGAGTCCCAGGGCACAAAATGCACACACAAGGAAAGGCATGGTATGTATCATACTGAAACACATCCAGAGACTCGGGTGTCTTCCTGAGTCATGTGAATGCACATGACTTTTGGAGTCCATTGGCCCCATCCTTTGCATGCACCTCCCAGGCCATGCAAGTGACTTGCTGTTATGCAAGTCACACAGTAGGCAAGGAGCAAAGCACCAGCAGCAGCCAACAACAGCACCATTAGCTTCTAAACCTTGATAAACGTTGATGAGCAGCCTTTTTTTATGGCAGGCAAAGTATGTAATTGCCGTGTAGTGATGCCAATAATACGGCTTTCCAGGGACAAGCTGCGTCAATTGAGAATAGATGAGCCTTTCTGCTGCAGTAGGGTCAGTCCTCTCGGAAGGGAGCCTGCTCAGCTGTGCCAGCAGGGCTGCCCCCAGGTCACCCTTTTCTCCTGCCAGCCCTTCACATGCTGGCTATCAGGATGACAGCAGTAATTCACCTCTAGCCAGAGATCCAAGAGCATGAAAGTCACGAGTAACAGTGTCATCACCTAACGTGCCTCACTAACAGCAGTAATGCCTCAGAGGAGGGGAAGATCAGTGAGGTACCACAGAGAAGAGCAAGGAGGAATGTCTGGGGAGAGCAGTGGTCACTGGCTGGTGTCCATGCGAGGCAGCATTCAGCCACACTCAGCACTATGAGCTAACAGGCTCCAGGAGAACCAGCATTCCAAATGTATGCTTTCTGGGAAACTGGTGCATGGGAACAATTCCCCTGGGTGGGGCACTGGGACAAGGTTTGCTTTTATTAGTATCCTTTGGCAAGGCTGGGGTAAGGTGCTCTCAGGAGCCACTGTGTGCTAGCTAAACACCTTGGTGATGCAGGGTTTCCTGTAGAGTATTTGTCTAAAGGCCCTTGCACTTTTCTGTTGCTCTAAGGGAGAAACATTACCTAAAAGTCTGATGCTTTACACATCAAAGGATGTCAGGGGGTATTTTATCTTAAATTGCTCTGAGCAAAATTAAGCTAGAAAGTTTTATAAAATAGTATCAATTGGAGTTGTTGAGTGAAGAAGCTATGATCCAAAGTGAGGCTTAAATGAATGCTTCACTGAAAAGAAGGAGAAGTAAAAGAAAGAAAAGAAGGTACTTACAGCATATTTGTTCCTCAGAGCATTAATTTTCCCTTTTGAGATCGTCCATGAGCTACTCTAATGTTCAGCTTCCGACATGTGGTTGTTCTCAGGGAATTGAACACCATACCCCTAAATCTTTCTTTACATGAATATAAGGTATGCCTGTAAATCTAAGTTTTCTTCACATTTCTTAGTGAGCATATTGCATCTCCTACAATTATCTAAATAAAGTGAGCATATCTGCAAGTATATTATCTCTTACACCTTTATGTTGGGGTTTATCCCCCTGTTGTTAGTGACAACCACTTTCATGCATGGAAAGACAGGGATTTTGAGATCTGCAGTGCAAGGGATTATTTAGCTCCCAAGCATCTGCTCTGACCCATCTTTAAATAAAGGGCTGACTTTTCAAAGGGAGAATCCTCAGCACTTCCTAAAATTGCTCAAGCCTCTTTTACAGCATCAGAGATGGACAGGGTCTTTGACACTTGACTGCCAATGCAGAGCTACCCATGGCCCTCTAAAATCATAGTACACATGTCCAGCTAAAGGACTCTTTTTTTTCAAGTATCAGACCACACACATCTGTACAACCACAAGAAGAATCCAAGAAAACCCAGTGTTGACTGAATAGGATGAAAGAGGCACCAGAAAGACAAACTTGGATGAAAATACAAATATCATGCAAACAACAATGCGAACACAAATACACATAAAAGCAAAAAGATCCCTAATGCTTGTGGTTCTTTCTTCAAACCCAAGAAATGTTATAAAAGAAAATGTTTTAAAATTTGCCTTTTGTCCTTGGCACTGATAGTAAAACAAGTGGGTAGAAAGGGAAGCCAAATTTCACTGAATAGCCCCCACGTGAATTGAAAGCAAACATGCAAAAAGACCATCAAATATATACGTGTTAAATTCAACTCTTACATCTTCTCCATTTGCAGTGTTGTGTTGTTACTATAAACACTGGGAAAATATTTCTAAAGAGTCTTTTCAGCCAGTGGCGCCTGCTCAAAAGTAGTGTGCATTGTGTTGTTTGCATCATGACTGCACACGGCTTTTCCTGAAGGAACAGCTTTGAGCTGTCTCCCCTCCCCAGCAGGACAGGATATAGCGTGTTACAGTCAGGATGCACCAAGCTACAGACAAGTGGTTGAAATTCTTCCCAGTTCTCTGGGTCATCTCAGGCAGAAAACAAAAGCTAACTTACAGTGGCTTTAAACTAGTTGCTCCCAGGTGCCACTCCAGTAGTCATCAGACTGCTGGGTCCTCCTCAATCCCATAAATAAAGCAGGTCACCCACCCCAATTAGTAACTATAGAGGGTCACCTTGTTCCAATAACCTGGGAGGGAAATCTGGAGGGCAGAACTTTGAAAGGTTTACGGGTTTGCATACAGCAGAAGTGCCCATCAGACATTATGTACACATGCAGCATACATGCTAAATTACTGCAGGTTTAAGTCCCAAATTTGTATCTATCTATGCAAGGGAACTAATGTGGACTTAAAAGATGGATGTAGAAGTATGTGATAAAGAGCATCTGCATTCATGAAGTTTTTTATACTTCCTTCTGTACAGCCTTTATCTTCGTCTCTGCCCCGAGAAACCACTCCTCCTAACACACCCTAAACTCTAGCACTTTTGAAGAAGCAGGTTCACTCAGTGGAGAAATGTGAAGGTAAGAATCAAGATCTAAACCTGAAACTCCCTGACCACAAGCTCTAGCAGGGTTTTGATCCAGAAACACCTCTGGTAAATACCTGAGTAGCAATTCTTTTGATTCCCATATTATCTGGGGGACAAGTGGGCACACTGTTTTCTGTCAGGAAACCAATCCATGGAGCCCTCTTTTGGGACATTGTTTCTTCTATCCTGCAATGGGGACAAATAGCCGGTCCTTCTTTTGTACAGTTGCCCTACCTCTTTCTCTGCCTAGGTTTTCTGAAATAGAATTTCTTAGATTAGGATGACATTGGGGCTGGTTCTATAAAAACATCAAACCAAGGAACCACCTCTTTCCTCATGCAGGCTACTTGGTACTTGGATATTGTTTAATTCAGCTCACAGTGATGGGCATGTTCTTGAACACAATTCACTTCCTCAAAGCATGGTTGAATAATGCAGCATGTACTCCCAGGGGGTTCTAGATACTTCTGGAAGACCTCTGTAGCATGGAACTGGCTTGAGAGAGACATTAAGCTCAATTCGGAAAGCCAGATTTAGTCCAGCATTCTAAATACAACTGCTTCATCCTCAGTTGTAGCTTTAGTTGACTTGAAACACATTATTAAGGAAGACAGAAGTGACAAACTAAACAGCCATTTCCTTCCCACCAAAGCCAAAATCAACCTCAAGCTGAACCTTGCCAATCAATGCACACTATTAACACAGGCAATTATAGATAAACACAGCAATTACTAATAAACCATTATCAAGGGCAACAGAAGGGGTAATTGCTACATTTCATTTAAAAGGTCCAAGATCATGATAAGATATGATCAAGAAGGACAGCACTGCAATGATTCCCAGCTTCCCTCCTTATATGTTGGTGCTCCTTATGAGACCCCACCACTACAGCTCAGGAAGAGAAGCAACAGAGGTGTGCCAACTGTCTTCCCTGCAAACAGCTTTTGGGGCAAGCCTGTTAACACAGCTGCAGTAAAAGGTGCTAAAACAGTATGAACCCAAGTGGGACACAGGTGCTCCCAAGGGCACCCTAAAAACATTCCATCCTGGTGCTTGCAAGAGAAGCCAATGCACCAAGACAGTGCTGCACCCCTGTGCCATGGCAGACAGCAAAGCTTTCTGCGGACCCAACCTAGGGCCCATGGGGCAGAGGGACAACTGGGGATCATGTCTGCAGGCTCTTAGCAAGCCCCTGGTTCAGGATGGGGACAACAGCAGCTTTGTGGCCAGCCTTAGTGCTGGCCTTTTGTCTCTGTTAAGAAGACCATCAATCCCCAAAAACTGCCAGGCTGTTCGGCCACAGGGGCTGGATACAGAAAGCTGCAGGAATTAAGTGGATCTTCCTCCAACATAATGCAGGCACATTTGCAAAAGGAAAAGATTAGTGCACTGAAGTTGTTAGGCCATCTGCCTTCTCGGCTATGGGTCACCTTTTTACATGCCACTAGGGAATGCAGGATTAAGGTGTTGTTCCAGCTGCCCTGCTGCCTTCAGAGGTTTGCATTTTAGCTCAGCCTCAGACTGATTTCCCACATTCCACATTAAAATACATATGAAAAAGCAGTGGTTTGTGTGTGGGGTAACATAGATCAGCAATCAGCGGTTTTCATGCTGAGGAACAGTTTGTATGTACACTTCTTCTTCTGTCAGAGGAGCTCTATTGAGACAGATGTTTCTTTCCTGTGCAAAGAAAACACCATTTCTGCAACCTGGTGTACAGGCACTTAGTTAACTGACATGCATCAAAAGTACTGGCTCCCATTGCCTTGGGGATGATTTAGTGAGGAGCCCCTCTGAACCTGTTTGCACTAACAAGGGTAGGCAAAAAGCCCCATTTTGTGGGCACATTTGCATAGGGTGCAGCAGCAAAGGCTAGAGTGAACAACAGAGAAATGCAGCTTGTTTGGCTCCTTTTAATAAATATAAGTAAAGGAAAAAAAGTCTTTATGATGCACAAGAAAGAAATAAATTAAGTCTTGGTTCAAAAGTGAAGCAAAGAGTAAAATTATTGTTCTTCTACATGTCTCCCAATGATTCTTACTGATTCTCACATGTAGACCCCCGCTCTATTCCCACCATAAGTAACTTTTTTCCCTGTCACACAGTCCCACCAAAATATTAGCAGTCACAAGTTAAAGTACCTTTTATTGGCTTTACAGGCTCTGTATATTGCTGTAGAAGAAGCAAGATTTGAGCCAGTAGCAACTATATATTGCTGAGCACAGAGCAAATTCCCAGGGGCTTTTATTGGATTTCTCTACCTGGTACTAGGCAAATCACACAGGGGGATGAAGATTGCTGCAAAGTCCAAGAGGAGCAGAAGTTTTGCAATAAATAGCTGGCCCAGATCCAGCAGCAGACTGGAGGGCTGCCAGCCTGTTATTCCTCTAGCAAAGATGGCTGCAGCAGTGTGAACAAGTTCAGAGAGATTAGCTGGCAGGCCGCTATAGTGTGCACCAGAGTGGGAAGGGAGATCACACAGCTCTGCTGAGTAGGTGACAGGAGGGCAGGGGGGAAGAGCACACCAGAAAGGAGTGAAGAGAGAATCCCCACCTGATCAATGTACAGAAAACACTTTACTGTTACAGAAAGCAGACACTTTACTGTTACAGAAAGCAGCATGAAGGCATATGCAAGTACTCAACTACATGGTCCTGCCTGCCACACGTATATGTGAATGGTCACAACAGCACCTGGCTTAAAATGAGGACTGGAAAAATATGAAAACAACAAAAGCAGAAAAACCTCAAACTACATTAGAATAGTTAGAGAAGAAGCACAGGAGAAGGATTTTGCTGGAAATCTTGGTGGAAATACTCTGCAACGTTTCTTGTGACTTACACATTGCCCAATTGTCTTTTAAAGAATGCTCTGTGGGAAAAGTGAGGACACCTGTCCTACAATGCTTCAGCAAGGATGAGAGAGCCCATGAAACATGAGCAGCACGTACCCTTTCAGACACACAGTCATATAGAGATTTGAGAGCAGCCAAAATTCATTACCCTGAGCAACTGAGCCATCCTACCCACACTGCAAAATATCACTGTTCAGAATCTTGCCACTATGAAAACAAACCCATGGTGCCAGCAAGGACAGCCTACAGTAGCTGTGGTGGAAGCTGCTTCTCCAATGTGCTCCCTTTTCATAATGCTGGTTTAGTGTTGATTCAGAAATTCTCACCTTCACCTCCAGGACACACCAGGAACTACTACAGAACACAGATTTATCAATTCTAGAAATATGGACAATCAAGCATAAGCATCTGGAATAAAGCAATTTCTAAATCAACCCCTGTAATCTGTACTACGAGATGTAAACCACTTGGATGGACAATTCTTTCTTACAGGGCATTTCCTGAACAGGAAAAAGAATCAGTTAAATTTCTAGAGACTGATAAGCAGTTCTGGAGAACTTGAAAGAAACATCCCAGGCCTGGGCAAGGACAGAAGCACCGTTTTCCTTCTGAGCTTTTTCTGCAAACATTGCTGAGCATTAACAGCATAATAGGTGCAATTGAAAACATGCTTGATGAGTAGACCAAACATATGGAAGAGCTATTTACATTAGGCTAAGGGAAAGTTTATTCTTTCAATCTATATAACACATGGATTTCAATCTTGGCAAACAGCCCTCTCCCTCAGGACAGCCTGCTGAGTTTGTCTTATCCACCTGTGGGTAAGCATCCCCTCTCTTCATCACAGCATCTGTCTGTGAAAATGAGGCTAGAAGACTTATGAAATATTCTGTGATCTCCAGAGGAAGCCCACAGTGTAATTCTGTACCACAGAATTGCTCACAAACAAACACAGCTTTTCTATCCCACTCGCTCAAAGCCTGAGGCCTGTACACGAAGTTTTCATGTGCAGTACAAAGGGTAGCAAAATCAGGCACACCAAGCTCAATTGCTTTTTTATGCTTCAGCCCAAGGACCCCCAGGGTGTGCATGACCCAGGGTTTTGTATAGCTCAGAGGGTGGTGGCTGGGAAGAAGAGTAGACAGTCAGCTCTCACGCTCCACTTAGATCTGCTGCAAATTGCCACTGCTGAAACCAGGCAGAGCTTTAGCCTCAGCCGTGGCTCATGCTGCCCTCCCCAAGAGCCACACAGAGAGACCTCCAGATGGCTGCCATCACGCTGGAGAACAACTGCCAGAAGGGATTCCCAGGTCTGCAGCACAGCAGCCTCTGATAGAGCTCCTGCCCTCCATCCTTGCACCTCCTCTGCCTTGCTGCAGCCAGGGATAACAGCGGCAGCAAAGCAGAGGAGGCACGACTTTCCACAGACACCATGTGAAGGAAACCCCGTACCAGCTTTTTGGAGAGGAACAGTTTTGCCACCATGCGTAGAAGATGCCCAGCACAAGGGGAAGGGATTTTCTACCTACTGCAACTGCAATGCGTATTGTAATCATGAGCACTAAGTGTAAGCTGTGGAGTTTCCTACCACCTTCAGGAAACTTCCAGTAGTATAGACATGTGTGTTTCTGCATATGTACACATGCATATGTAGTCTAATTATGTTATTTAGGTATCCTTAGGATGTGTACAGTCACAGGCTCCATTGGCCCTGCATGATTCATAACAAAGGAACAAATTAATTCCTTCTTAGACAACACAGAAGAGAGCAGGACGGAGTAACAAGGAAGTTCCACCTAACTGAGCTCCTGGAGCAAGTTCAGAAAACCCCAGCAAGTCAAAGCCTTTCTAATCAAACTAGAAGGTAGGAATTCCTTTGAAAGGTCTGAGCTCAGTGCCTGCAGCACCATGCCACCCACAGAGACAACGAATTGCTTTCCACTGATGACTTTCACAGAACCCATTGCTTGATAAAAAAGGATACCAGCAGAGCAGAAAAGGAACAGCACTTTAGCTAATTTGTTAGCATCTTTGGAGAGGTTTGCGGAAAAGCATGTTAACGGTCTCATATAAGCATGGTTCTAGTCAAGAAGACTGAGAGACTCACAGCCTGCTGGCACGAGGGAAGCAAAGTCTAAACCTGACCTAGATGTTCATTGTTTCAAGTCGCATTCCCAGCAGCAATACTGAAGTTGAAGCACACCTCTTCCAAGTACACCTCTTCCAAGTGCTTTTGGATCAAGTTAGCACAACACTTTATTATGCTGTCATGTTTCCACAACATCTGCTGAGAAGCAGATGCAATGGGGTGATGGTAAGCTTCTGTCATGTGGGAGCAAAGTAAATTCTAACTCAGAGCCTCTAAACAGCAAGAAGAGATAAAAGAGAAGCAAAACTTCCTTGAGGAATGGATGATGTACGGATATTGCAGTGTCAGGCTATGTAAACACAGCTGCAAATCTCCATGTAGAGTCAAGCTGCTTCATGAGGTGTTTATTATACATCTAGATGGATATCTTGTTATATACTTACAGAAAACAAATATCCACATAAACCACCCTTTTGCAAGTGCTAGATGGGCCTTTTCATTGGGAAGAAATTGTTGCAAGTGGGATAAGAGAAATGCCTAATTTAATATTGAGAAGCATTCAGATGTGAGTGATGGTTACAGGGTAGCCACCTCAATGAAATCAATGGCACTTATGTTTGATGCATTACAGCCTAATGTTAATGCAGCAGTCCAGGTTAGCAACATCAAAGCACCTGCAACAGCCCTGCAAGCACTGCCACTGTTGGGTCCTCTACATATCAGCTTGAGGCCATCAATCATCTGCCAACATGCCAGTCAATGCAAAGACAATTGCCAAAGCAGACAGCAGCACCATGGTTTCATTAGGCATACAATAGAAATTGGCTGTAAAATAAATGTGAAGATAAAACTAAGTAACATCAGATGACTTGGCAAGGGATCAGCCTGGTTTATCGAAACAGTCATGGACTCCTACCTTGGCTTGCTTTCCTGCATGTAGTTACCAGGGAAAGCAGCATGGCTGGGGGGATAGGTAATGACTGCTGTCACAAGAAGATCTGACATCAGGTTTTCCACCTATTTAGCAAGCTCTGTACATATTGGTCACAACTTGCAGCCAGCAACTTAGCTGACTGCTGGCTCACGCTTATTTTCAGCTAGATCAGTACTCCAATCCCCAGCTACGTCATCTTTTGTGCCAAAACAAAGAAGGAGGCAGAAACAAGCAGCCAAGAAAAAGAGGCATATTTCCTTTATCCTGGGTCTTCACAAAACTATGGCAAGAGCTTTCCAATCGAGCTTGCTCTTCACTTTCCCCAGTACCTTTCATCACACATATGAATTATGGTATCACTTGTATGTACTTCCTTTTCTCTCCAACTTCCATTTGGTTTGGTTTCTTTCAGAAGGGCTATACATAAGCAAGCAGAGGCTAAGCCAGAACAAATAAAGAGCAACTTGGATATTAAGAGCTGCCAGTGGGGACTGGTCTGCTTTCAAAGCTGAAAGAATGATGACCACATCCAAAAAAGCCATCAAGGACTTCTCTGCTTTAGAATGGGAACATGCTAAATGGAGGGGATGCTTTTAACAGATCTCTTGCTACCCCCTTAGCCCATGGCATAGGAACATTATGACATGGAGGGCTGTAGATGCAATGGTGTTTGGCTCACTGATGGAAACCCTCATGTAGCTGGCCAAGTATTGGTGCTAACCGAACAATACATAGGTGCTTCACTCCTGACCAGCTTCTTCTTGTACAACACACAGCAGTCCCCGATCTATAAGAGGACATTCCTATAGTGTAGGCATAGTTGAAGAACTTGCAAAATAAAAGGAAAATGAGGGTGGGTAACTGAAATAGGAAGCTGAGAATATCAGTAACAGCCTATTGGAGGAGACCTAAACATCAAAGTAGTTATGCAGGTATGTAGCATCTGTTGCATAACTATCAGAGATGATAGTTATGTGGTAACCCTGTGTGTAACCCTTACTCTTTCTGAATTTGCTTTGTGTATGAAAACAAACAAACTTGCTAATCATGTAGCTCTTCCTCACAGTTCAGTTCTCACTGTGGTGACTAACCAGATGCACCAACCACCTAGACAGAGATTCTCTTGAATTAACTCAGGCCCACACTTAATGTTTTTAGCATAGCTGCAGCAAGCAGCTCCATTTGATGATTTAAGAACAGAAGTTGTGAGATGCAGTAACATGATTTTGCAGTCACTATATATTTAGTTTAAGGGACCCTTGGAAATGCTTCTGTGTCAGGAGCACTTTACCAGCAGAGAGCTTCCAATGGAGATGCCTTGCTCTAGCAAAAGTATGCCACTCCTCCCCACTCCAACAAACATTATCAGATGAGATGTGAGTTATTTTGCTTGCTTACTTTTCCTCTTGGCAGCCTTAGTATCAAATAACCCCAAAAGTCCTTCAAGGACAACACAAGGCAGCTTACATTGAGGACGTCTCAGACACTCTCATGCCACCCTGCATCCCCACACACTAAAAGTGAGGAAAAGTGGTGAAGGACAACCAAATCATTCCCCAGGGAAAATGAGTGGTGGCAGGCAATGTAAGCTGCTTCACTCTGCTTTTGTCTCCCTCCACATCATCCTTGAGTGGGTGGCTCTGGGGAGTGTGGTGAAAGGTGCAAGTTGTCATGGGAGGAGGAGCAGCAGCATTTCTCACAGCTGTATTTTTGCCACCATGAGCTGAGGTTCACAAGCTCCCTCTGCTTCTGGCCCAAGGCTAATTTCAACTGTTTCTGAGATCTGATGAAATGCTTTGCAATGTTCTAATATCAATTTTTGTTTCAGCTGATGTTTTCTTTAACCAAGGCAGGAGGCAGTTCCTCCACCTGACTGAAGAACAGGATTTGAGCCTTGTTTGCTAATGTATTAGACAATATTTTATTAATTTCCACAAATACCTAGTCTGTTCTGCAGGCATAATAAATGTACAGAAAATGAAGCGAGATCTAAGGAACAGAAACGTTCTCTTCTTTGTGTCCAGATGAAGTGATCAGGATCTTGAGCTCCAGGGTTTTGTAATTCATAGCTAAAGCTTTCATGTTTAAAAGATATTTTTGATAGTAGATGGCTTTTTATTCTAGGAGGCAAAAGCATAGCGAGATCTCAGGTCTGGAAACTTAGCTTAGAAACAAGGTACAATTTATTTTATTCATCACATATGAACAAGAGAAATCAGCTGCAAAACCAAACTACCACTTAATAAGAAAGCCCTAAACTTAATTTCTGGATTTATTCAGTTAAAACTACATGTTCTTTTCTAAGGTACACTGTGGCTCAAACAGGAGTTACAAGACTGGAGCAGAAATTATTCAGCAAAATGTTACGACCTGCATTATACAGGTCAGGCTGAATGATCTAATAGTCCCTTCCGGCCTTAAACCACATGAAATATGAATCTAGGGTGCTCTCCTTGGAGAGTTTCTAAATGCTTTGCTACACCAGGGTGTAATCCACACTCACACTGTGAGCCAGCCACAGCATCACCTCAGCATCCCAAAAGCTGTGTTATCTGGGGTTTATGGCTCTCTCTAAAGCTTTACTCATTAGGAATTAAATATTTCAGGGGAAGAGCTACCAGATTTTTTATGTGGAAAATTCCCCTTTACAAAGTGAGAGCAGGGCAGAGAGGTGTTAGAACCTCTCTGGTCTAATGAAATCCTGCAAGGACATCTGTCTTCCCTGCAGAAGCACTATGCTACCTTTAGATAGATATCTTGTTGAGACCCTAACAAAGGCAAGGTGACCTCAGCTAACAATACAGTGAAGGTACCTCAGATTTTTTTTTCTCATTGACCATCTGCCCTACCTTTCTTGTATTACAGGCAAAAGACAGGGAGAGGAGGTCTTGGGTTAGGTAATGGTAAATCAGCAGTGCAGCAAGTGCATGTTTATGTGGACACACTGACACCAGTATTAAAACATGTATTGTTACAGCAGGGAACTTTCAGATATGTGGCTTATCTTGGCTGCAGACTAGCACAGCAACCCACTGTGTGAGTTGAAACTAGCTCTATGAAAAGTGACCTCAAGCTCTGGGAAACTGATCTGCCCCAATTCAGTGACCTGCCAAAGGCTGGCTCCAAAGCAGCTCAGCTGCGGGAGGAGATGCCCCATTTTTGTATAGCAGGGAGTCTGAACTAGCCAGACAACTTGACAGAGACAGATGGGTTTTTCCCTCAGCACCTTCCAGACACCAGCACAGCAAGGTTCCTCAGGTACTATGCAGCCAATGCCCAACAGCCTGGCAGGTCTGGCTGGACCCAGGGTCACTTCAGCAGAGATGCTGGGGTGCCTGCGTACCATGCTCCCTGGCACAGGAAATCTCCAGGGTTGCAGTACGGGGTACTAAGCCATGATCCAGAGTCCTGCCTAAAGCATCCAGCTCCCACTCGAATCACACAATGGATGCTACTGCAGGGCTTTGGGGGCAAGGATTCACCTCTGATAACCAACCAGGCCTTGGAACTCTAAAGACCTTCTGTGAGATAGCACTAACATGCCCGAACACAAATGATTTGCACCACAGAGGCAAGAATAGTTTCAGAGTCCTTTTCTGTCTGTATATCTTTTAGATAAAGGAGGACTGACTGCTCATGTGCAAACTTTAATAGTGAAACTAGTGTGTCAGCATCACAGCTTGGAACAACTGTAACCATGCAAATTTCTAAGGGACTCTAATCACTGCAGTATCAGAATCGCTGAAGCAAGGTTTGAGAGCAGGGAGCAGGGAATGATCCCCAAAGCATCATCTCAGGCCCCTGCTCCAACAGAGCGTGACCAGGCTGCTGCTCATGCGCAAGTGACTTTTGTAAAGCCTCTTGAGGCCCCGTCTGTTGCAATCATCAAAACACAGATCTTTCATATATAAAGCAACGATAGAATGAGCCCAAATGCTTTTCTGTAAAAGCCCGATCCAAATCCATTGAAGATATCACTATTAACTTCAATACTTTTCCAACCAGGCCTATAACAAGTGTTTTCAAATATGCTGCTGCATTATTCTTCATGTCTTTTCTGTCCCTTAGCAGTCAAATGGCTCTACTATTCAGTTTCATTTTGACCTAAGGTAGCTTTTTCAGTAGGTATACATTGTGCAAGCAAACCAACAACCAGCAGTTTAACCACCTAGTGATTTGCTGCTGCTTTTGCCAAGTAGAACAGAGAGCACCCTTGTTTTTCATGAAGCACCACTACAAAAAAAAAACAACCAATGAGAAAAAGTTAGCAAGTTTTTTCTCTGACCAAAGAATTTAGCCTTAGGTCGTCTATGAATCCTTCTGTAACCAAGTGGAAAAGGGAGCATGAAGGTCTTTGCTTTGTTGCTGAGCTTTTTTATCTGCTTTTGCCAAAGACTTTTTGCTTCTGGAAAGGACTGGGTCCCATTTCTTACCCGCAGCAGACTGCACTAAGTCTGTGTTACAGGATGCATGTGATATGAGACAGGTGGGAGCTATAAGCACTGCAGCATCAGCTTCATCTTCTGGGATAGGGTTTAATGTTTGCAAATCTTCGTGCTGAAGTTCCTCAAGACCTGACAAATAGGTTAAACATGATAATAAAACATATACTGAAATAAATATGCTTTTTTAAATGAGAAAGAACTCCCCCACACAGGTTCCACAAATGTGTATGCTTTGTTTCAGTTCCGTTTGTGCAAAGAGTGGGGCTATCACCAGTACTAGTTCAGAGTGATGTGCTGAACTATAGATTGAGAAAGGCACAGCTACCACAGTAGTGGAGCTCTATAAATAGCTTAAAATAAAAACATATGGACAGACTCATGTAGCTGAAGGACTTCATACTTCAGTGGGCATAACCACAAAATACCAAAATAATGGAATTCATGCCTCAGAAGTCTTGAAAACAATTGAGTCAAGTTTCCCTATTTCATCCCCTCCCATTTTATAAGATAATTATGACTAATGAACACAGTCAGGTTTTGGAAGCAGAATTCTGCAGCTCTTTCTCTTTTCTTTCTGCACCCAAAAAAGTGGGCTATTGAAACAATAGCTATGTCTGAGCACAGTTAGGTTTGCAATGTGCCACTGGTTTATCTCCATACAGCTCTTTTAATCAAACCAGCTGATACGCTCCAAGATGCCTGTCTCTGTAGATAATCTTTCCCCACAGCCCACAAAAAAAGGAGAATTGCTTTTGTGGTTGCCCAAACCAGAACAGTGATTCTGGGAATTTTTCATGCACTCTCCCTGGGTAACAAAGTCAACATAATAGTTGCATAATAGTGCAACTTGACAAGATGTTGAGCCACAGTGCCAAGACAACTTGCACACTTTGCATTTTTCCTATTAGAGATGCATCAGTGATTCTGGAAGGGAAGGGGGGGAAAGGAAGAGAGAGAAAAATAGTGCAGAACAGACAATTCCACCCCCCAAAGCCTTTGCGTTCTCATGTTTGTATCAAGATGGAGCATTACAAGACAGTGATGATTTGTTGCAATCAAGTGTTGTAGAAAATTTGGCCCTTCATTAAAACCATTTTTCCCAGAATAAAAACCCCCAAACAGTCAAGAAACAAAAAGCCCAGCCCCACCTAAACCAACAGACCAGAAGATTACAAACTGCATAGCTTCCTCAACTGCAGACCTCATGCTAAGATGAGCAATAGGTGAGCTACTAAAAGCAAAAACTTCTTTAAGATCTCTACTCTCAGCTTTCTTGGAGACATTTCACCCCAGATTGCAGGACCAAAAACTGGGGGGTTCCATTTCTTTTCTTTGTACCAGGAATCAAGAAATGTTCAATTATGAAAGCTTTGAATGCATTTTCCAATTTTCATCTTTTATCCTGAGCTTAGAGCCGATTTTAGAGTAGCTTGTCCAAGGATTTTCGATTTTAAAAATATCTAAAAACTCATGTAGGTGGATATCCATTAGGCTGATGTTTCTGAACACACTTTTAAGAGCTATTATACTAAAACATGCTTCCCTACCAGGTAGCCATTTCAGTTAGATTTTAAAAGACTGACCCATGACGATGAAATGAGTGACAGTTTCATGCTGATGCTGTCATCCAGCAAGAGGACCAAGGAAATAAACTCTTTGATAGAGAGAAAATTCCCTTTCTGAACATTTTGCTGAACATTTGAACATGTCTATTCTGGACCCAAGCAGCCAAACCCTGCTGCAGTTATCACCCACCTGCCCAGGCTGACTCCCTTGCAGTAGGGCATCAGGACCACCAGTACCCTCTGTCCCGTTTGCAGTCCGCAGTGGAGCAGGGACTCTAGAGACTCTTTACAGCCCATCCTATAACTTGATCCCATTCTCACAGGGAGCCCTGTGCCTTCTCACAGCTCTCGAACCCTTACAAACTTCAGTGACCAAGAAAGGGGTTTCCCACTGCTGAAGAACCCCCTGTGCAGGACAGGCCCATCTTCATGCTCCAGCATACACAGACCCCTCAGTAATAAGCAGAATGAAGCTCATTTTCAGCCTTCATCATTGCAGATGTATTGTTAGATTATGGGGAAGGAGGGTGGTATGATTTTTAATGGAAATTAATTATAAAATAGGATTACCCTCACAAAGGGAAGCATTAGCATGTAACTGTTACAAAAACTACTGCTCTAACACAGCCAAAACCTTAAGGCCTCTAAGACTACACTCAGTGCTCTGTTTCAAGTAGATAATAACTGCAAGATATATGCATTGACTTTCCCCCCACTGCTTCTAAAATATCACTAAGTTGCATCATAGTATTACTAATCCATGAGTTGTACTGTAGATGTTTGCTCTCAAAAGTTCACAAAACCCAACTGTTTTTTAGGTAGCAACATATGCCTGAGGCTCTGGCAGAGTTTATTAGCTTTACCATCTAGTTGGCTTTCTGACAGAGATTTTTAATCCTGGGAATTATTTTTAGGAGGGTTGCATCAAGCAAGCTTACACATTTCATAACTGCTTTATGATCTATTAATCTTGGCTGCAAATTATGAACATTATCCCTACTTGAGAAGAGCAAACATACGTATGCATAGGGTTATGACAAATGAGCCCTTCAGACCCATTTTGACAATTAACCTCATGGATTTACATCCATCATAAAAATTCAATAGAAAAAGGACAGAAGGTCGCAGTTCCTTTTCAATGTGAAGCCCTATTTCAGTGCCAGCCCAGCTTTGCCATACAGAAATTTGCCAGGCACAGCTCAGCAAGTGATAGAGAGTATTTTTTAGTAAAAGAAAATTAATCAGAGGCTTGCTTTTTGGAATACTCAGTGAACACGGCTCAGTGAAGGGCTACCCTCTGATGCAACTCTGACTTCTGCACTGAACCAATCAACATTTCTGCACAGAAGCTTTGCCACAAAATAGTTTTTTCTCTCTAATAAAATTTTAAATATAGAAACTAGGCACAGGAGAGCCATTTTTTGAGGTAGCAATCATTTTTCAGCAAAACTTTCCCTCTTTAGCCTTGCCTTTCAGTTAGGAATGGTTTTCCAAACTACCTTTTCAAAGACCGTAACATGAACTCTGAAAAAGTTGAGCTTTTGGAGAAGGGCAAGGCTTTTTGATGGATTTTCTTGGGGGTGTGTGTATATAGGCAGTGGGATAGTTTGCCCATCATCAGCTATGGGAGCCCAGCATCTCTTCTGTAGCTAGTTGGGGTGGAGTCCCAGAAAACCTAATACCGTGGGAAGCAAATGTCACACTGAATCGGGATCCATGTCCTCAGATCACTCTTTGGTCGCGTTTATGCATTTAGGCTGTATGAAAAGTTTGTGGGGAGCTATCAATTCTAAATCATGAAGGGAGTTCATACATTTCTCATAATATATCATTTACAGAGTGGCACCACAGTATTTTCCTATGTAAAGCAGTAGCCTGAAGCCAGGAATGAGGTAATTGCTTGTTCAATAAAAATGTAAATTCTGTAACCTGAAAGAGGGGTGAGGAAGACAGAAATGATGCAAGTCCTTACAGAGCTTGGTCCCAGGGGTAAGTCTCAGGCAGCAAGAAGCAATGAGACAGGAACTAAAGAAAGCTTTGCTATAAAGGAACATGGCAACCAGAACAGTTTCTCTAGCAGCCACCTTTAAAGTCAGAGGAAGAGGCAGCAGAATATGCCAGCCCCAGTGCAGTGGCTAATGAACCACCCCAAAAAGCTAGCTGGGTTGCAGGAATAGTAAAAAAAAAAAAAAAAAACAAAAAAAAAAAAACCCAAAACCAAGTACTTAAAGCAAAGTGCAATATTAATAATTATTTTTTTATTATTAACTTTATTATAGTATTCCACACATGCAGTCCTAAGTGAACATCCTTTAACCTTCAGTCTCATCTAGTGAAAATGCTGACAGGCAAGTAACATAAAGCAGCCAGGGTTTCCATTTCTACCAGGCTGTTATCAGAGGATCAGCATGCTTTTACAATAAACATCAGCTGAAAAAGCCATTCCTGTGATATCACAAAAGCAGCAGCATAGAACTCCACTTAGCTGCTCGGGCAGAGAGGGGGAAATCCCTAGGCATGGGAGCCTCTTGGATGTACAGCAAGAGAGCAGGAAGGACCCTGAGCAAAACACACCATAGGTATCCAGCACAGATATACTAGCAGCTTTGAAAGACTTAGAAACAAAAGTCATGTACCAAACATCCCATGCAGCAAGAGCTCAAGACACATACCTGAAAGAGCCTAAGGCAGGAGGAGGAACATTGGAGCCATCAGAAAGAAAATAACCAAAGAGCCCCCAGCAATCCCACCTCTTGGGCTCAGCAAGCAGATCCTCATCCCCTAGCTGCTTCCCATAATCCTGTCTAAACAGGCCACCTGAAACCTACGGCCCAGGGGCATCCCCTCTGAATGGCTCAACCCAGGAGGGGGGCAGCAGATGCACTGTGGCCAGAGCTGATTGAAGACCCTATTCCCACATGCAGCAGAACGCTGGCAGCAAGCACTGAGTGTTGCATGCATGTCAGTGAGCTGCTTTGGCAGACCATTGGGAGCAGAGCTGGGGTCTCCATGCCCACATGCAAGTGGACCCAAAGCAGTGACCTCCCATTCCAGTTAAAGCTCATCAGCTGGTGCAAACCAACTCAGTGTGTCCACCTGTAGGTATTTACACCTTGAGGCTCTGGTCTGTAGAATGAATCCGGGTTTCCTTTACAGATCCAAATAAATCTTGATGTTTGCTGAGGTTTGGGATGGGGACACAAGAGCAGCATCCTGAAATGTTTACATAATGGAGGCAGCAGTGTTTTGAGGCACTGCTTGTTCCTTTAGAGGCTTTGGGGGGAAAGAACAAAAGTAAAAAAAAAGAAGTGTGACTTTGTGACTTTTTTATAAAACCCTGCTACATCAGAAGGCTTGAAATATAAACAGCTGCTTTTAGTGAGTACAGCAGTGCAGCCAGACTGGGCTGCCTAATCCCGGAGTAGCAGTGTTTATAAATACTGTTCAGACAGGCAGGTTAGATCAGATTTTCCCATGAGCTCATTCAGGACGGTTAGCTTTCATGGGCAGGCACGTTGCTTATCTCTTTCAACTGCCACCTTTTGAAAGCCAGCCGTGGTTTTCAAAGAGTCAGTCCTGGGGAGTAGGAGGATGTAGCAAAGGAGGGTAGCTTTCGTCACAAAGCTGATATGGGCGAAGCTGCAAGTGGATTAATGCCACCAGAGAATACATCACTCACTGTCAGGCTGATCCAGGCCAATTCTGACTAGCAGCAACAAACCTGATTGAGAACCCTGGGCTCTCCTGGGTGGGCACAGTCCCCTTGGATCCAAGCCCTGCCCATGGAGAATCCTGGTTTTGCATTGGAGAGTGCGTAGCAGCAAAGGATATGGAGCTGACCTCCTTCTTCTGCACACCTGAGAACATCCCAGCACCCTGGCAGCCAAGGGACGTGGCCCTCCCATTGCAACATCTTACACTAGAAAGGGCAGTGGGGAAGCCAGATAGATGGGATGTGCATATTTGAATGTACATTGCTCACCTTAACATACAAACCAGGGTTGTTAACACCAAAGGGCAGCCTTGCTTCCAGTTGAACCCCCTGCCACTGTGGTTCCTGGCCCTCAGGGGTATTTAGCCCAGCACCATGGTCACATCCATGGAGGACCACATACCCCTAGCTAGAGAAAAGCATCTTGCAAAGAAAGAATACATAGAAACAATACAATGCCATAGAAACAATACAATGAAGATGCAATATCAGTAGAGCTTAAATATATCATTGCAGAGGTACTTCACTGCAAAGAGATAACAGCAAACACAGGGATGCAGTCCCAGGGAGGAATTAATCCATCAGAAGTGAAGTGGGAGAAGTTGCATAGAAGAGTGTTCTGAAGAACATGGCGCAAGGCCCAATGCCTGACACCAGCTTGGTGCTTGCCCCTGCGCTGTGCTCATGCTGATTGCTGTAACAGCTCTCACAGCTGTGGGTCGTCCCTGTCAACAGACATTTTGTGGCAAACTTGCTGCGGGCATTTGACTGATGTGTCAGCAGAGCCCAGAGGAGCTGGAGGGAGGTGACATTATTGCTGCTGTGGAGGAAAAGTGTGGCTGATGTGCAACTTGTGAGTGGGTCAGCAGCACTGCTGAGGAGAGGCTTTTCCCTCCCTATGTTTCTATTCCTTTAAAATAAAAAAAGCAAACCCGGAAGTGCTGGCAAAAAGTGTTTTGCTTCTTATGGGAGACCACTGACTCATACATCCAGTTTGAAGCCGTTCGAGCTCCTGACTCCACCAGTGTTAAACCCCATGCGTCCCTTAGTGAAGAGCTTTGGGCAAAAGGGCTCTTTCCCACGTTTTCTTGTGTGTCCTTCCTTAGGGTGATCCCACCTAATGGGCAGTGCCAGCTTAGCTGAAAAAAGTAGGAAAACCACAGCAATTATAGCGGTTTCTGCATTCAGGAGGGGCCAGTGAGTGGCTGAGCCACAGCTGCAGGCCCAGCCTGGCAGGGGAGCCTCTTGCACACATCAAGCCCATGGGGGACAGAAGCTCCCTTTCCTTCCCAAACTTCCTCAATCCTGAATAAAGTATAACAGTTCAGGTCCTGGGGCACCCTTCCGACTTCAAGAGGGTTGGTACTGAACAGTGGGATGGGCTTAGTTTTGGCCTATTTGGATCACAAGGTGCAGAGGGCTGCCTCCCCAGAAAAGAGGGGTGGTCTACCTAGACGATTTCTATCAGAGAGCACAAGTTGTCTTTAATCTCCAACTGCCAAGAGATAAAGGAGGGGGAGGATGCACAGAGAGAGGCCACAGTTAATAGCCCATGTCCTCAGGAGAGAAGGCTTCCTGCATCCCTCTCTTTGTCTCTTTCCCTCAGCCAATTTCAGCTGAATTCAAAGGAGTCTCAGAGGTATAAGTCTCCAAAATAATTGAATTTCTACAAGGCTGATGAGACACAGCAGTCTGGGAGAATAAGAGATTGTGGGCGATAGTATGTGGTCAAGACTGGGTCAGCAAACACCACTTGTCCAGTTGTCCCCTGCCTGGGCATCCAGGGGTCAAGGACACAGGCACAGCCTTGTTCAGGCTCTGCAGAGTCTTCTGTTCACTATATGTAACTTCAAACAATGCAGGGTATTGCTGGGGAGTGGAAAGAGTTATTTTCTGCGACTGACTTCCTCAATGGGGGGTTTCTGTACTGAAGGAACAGACTGAGCATCAAACTGCGTGGCTGCCGTTTGAAGTTATGTTGAAAACAAGCTCCATGTTTTCTGAGATGATGGGGATTTGCCATGTACGCTAACATGATGTCGTGGTTTAAGCCATAAACCAGCCACGCAGTTTGTTCACTCACTTCCCCCTTTTTCTTCCCTCTGCTCCTGGAGGG